>VMDR010004410.1:0-60453 GCA_007922815.1 Macrotus californicus | reverse complement strand
TTGTCCTTCTTTTGGTTGTGCGAGGAGGCACAGGGTGTCTACCTACGCCTCCATCTTGGCCGGAACCCGCTTCATATTCTTAAAATCTTAGTTTTTCCTCAGTTTTGGGAAATTTTCATTCATCATCTCTTCAAAGTATGCCTTTCCCCCTGTTCTCTCTTTCTGGAACTTTCTCACTCTATGCTCCAAGTTTCCTCAGCTTTTTACACAGGGTGGGGCAGAAGTAGTTTTGCAGTTGCTCGCGTGGAAAACAGCACAAGGATTAAATAAACAGCGATACAAGAATAAACCCTCTTTTGAGTGCTCACGGCTGCAAACCCGCTTTTGCCCCACCCTGTGTGCCTTATCCCCTGATTTGCTCTTCCTGTCACCCGTCCACCCGTCTTCTCTCATGCTGACTTGGACGTGTCCTTTGTGCTGTCTGCCGGCCCTCGGTCGTGGGTGAGTGTGTGTAGGCACACGTTTTGTGATTTGCGATGGTGAGCAGAGACTTATCTAGGAAGTCTGTGTTGAGGCCTGAGTTGAGGCTTTTTCCCTCCGAAGCGACTCTCCATGACTCTGCCAGGCTCCTCAGCAGTGACACAGGTGACACAGCAGTGACCGGCTTTATGCCTTCCCCAGAGCTCGAAGGTCCCTGACCCCATGGGGACTGTAAATTTGAGCTGTTACTCAGTGAGAAGGCAGGCAGGTTGGTCACAGATACTCAGAGAAGACTTGAAAACACCCTGCACTCATTTCCCAGCCAGAGTATAAGCACCCAGGTGTTTTGTTGTGTCCCTGTGCAGGTGGGCACTGAAGGGTGTCCAGCCTGAAGCTCTCCAGTGGCCTTAACTACCCACAGGGGTCTCAGTGCCCACTCCTCATCTCTTACAGGATCCAGGCTTGCCGTCCCCCCTGCAGGGTCACCGAAACCGGATCACGGGGTTCCAGTGAGAGGCCACCCTGGGTCGCCCAGCATCAGCTCACCTGGGCTGCTGTGGTGTCTAGGTTTCCTCTTGGCATTCTGCACCCCCTGACCCCCCGCCAACCCTGTCGTCTTTCTTTTACTACCAGCTAAAGTGTACGTCTGAATAGATGTTTATTATATCTATCGAGCTGGGGAGTTTTTACCTTATTTTGTCAAGTCATTGTGCTGTTGTTTTTCATATGCAAAATTAAAGGTAGGAAAACAAGGTTGATGGGGAAAGAAACCTATATTTTGGGAAAGAGCTGTAATTATCATCCACTCCAGGCAAAAGACCCATGAAGTGGTCGGTTTTCGGGGAAGAAAATCCTTGGCATCTGCCTTATTCCCAAAGCCACTGACTAAGTCACAAGCCTTCTTGGACTGGGGCCGGGGCTCCTGCACTGCACACGGAGGCCCGGGGTTTGGGGCTGGGACGGGGCCTGGTGAAGAGAGGGGAGGGCTCACTTGGTTTTACTTCTGCCTCCTCGCCGAGTCGTCTTTGCAGGTCATGTGATCCTTCTGTGAGCCCGTCTTTCTCTGTGAACTAGTAACTTGGTGATAGAGGTTTCCTGGCACCGAACTCGGGGCTCATGGTGTGACCCGAAGTGAGGAGCGCTGAGTTCTTGATTGTTACTTTCTGAATTTCCTCTGTGTCTTTATTTATTCAAACGGTATTTATGAGCATCTGCTGTGTGCCAGGTGCTGTTCTGGGCACCGTTTAAAACACATTTTCATTACCTTTGCTTTGCCAGGTACTAGGCATCCAGACAACTGACTGGCCTCCAGGCCTGTCCTGGGTGTTGAGGGTCCAGGGCCATTTCCAGAGCCCAGAGCAGAGTGGCGGCGGGCAGCAAGCGCGCAGACAGGGGCCAGCTGGGCTGGTCAGGCCCTCGGTGGGGGGCGGGGCTTTCTCTGACAAAAGCCAGCCTGGAGGGAGGTCATTTGCGCAGGCACGTGCCCACTCCCGCCTGGTGGCGGTGCCCCTGCTGGCGGGACCTGGGAAAGGTAAAAGTAGCCCCTTCTCCCTTGTCCCGGTTCACCCTCTTACCAGGAAGTTGGAGGTGTTTGGCTTTTTCTTAATTTTTTATTTATTTTACTATTTTAAATAGTGTCACTTTCATGATTCAAAATTCACTAGTTGCAAAAGTAAAAAAAAAACAAAAAAAAAAAAAAACAGCCGAAAACCTCCCTCTCAACCCTGTTTCCCAGGCAGCCAACTGGTTCCGCTCCCTGGAGGCAACCGAAGGCTCACATAGCCTTTGCAAGGTATTCTTCCAGATGTATACACGTAAATAATACATATATTTGTGAATATTTATATATGTGGGCCTACCTATAAATTTACACACACACATACATATATATGTTTTTTAGTGCAATTGTTGGCATCTTGCTATTTTGGTTTGACAATGTATCTTGGAAATTGGTCCATATGAGGCCTGAAGCGCTTCTTCATCTGTTTTTATGGCTGTTTGGTATTCTATTATATGGACGGACTGTAATTCATGTAATGAGTTCCCCTCTGATAGATATTTAGATTTCCAATCTTCTGCTGTTTTTGAACAATGCTGCGAGAACTGGCCTCGTGCCTGCTGATTCACACATTTGAGAGCGTATTTGTAGGGTGCAGAATGCAGCTGACGGGGGGCCCCTCAGTCCTGAAGTAACAGCCCCCGCTCCGGGTCAAGGCTGCCCGGCCTGGGACGGGCCGGCCCTGCCTCCTGGGCACCTGTGGGCTGGGCCTGCAGTCCAGGAGTTTGCCTAAGACCTTCCTCCACAGACATGCCATGTACAGTTTCTGAGTGAGAGGATGAACATACTTAAGAGCTGAGAGAAATCAGTCAGTATAAGAAATAGGAAATAGTTTTGTCGGTTTTCACATGAATTCAAAGCAGGGTCTTCTGACTGTATTTTACATAAGTGCATTCTAGCTGAGTTTCTCAACGAGACTTTCAGCGGGCCGGGTAGAGGTTTGTTCGAGGAATCAGTCGCTGTGCTCACCAAATTAAAGGGGAGATGTCCGATGTCACAGATAATGCGGGCATCGAATTCGGTGGAAAAATGCTTTTCTGACCTAATGTAAGACATTTGTGTTACAGCTGCCCTGTGTACTGGAACACACCTTTAAATAGTGGGCTGGCTTTCATTCTTCTGTTCCAGGGTATGGGGACAGTGGATGGCAGTGTTCATTGAGCTCATGTTCCTGGTCAGTATAGTCCTCATTGCTCTTTGCTGGGGTGCTCTCATCAGCTCCTCCCAACAACCCTGGCACCAGCCCTCCTTTACAGTCAGCCAGACGCCTGCGGCTCAGGGGTGATGCCGCCCTCCCAAGGCCGCTGATCAGGGTTTGTACCAGGCTCCCGGTCTGCTGTGGAGAGCTGAGGCCCTCACTGGGGCTTCCCAGGCACGTTTGGAACCGTGGCATCCCGACAACCTGAGATGCCAGGCGGCAGGTCTGACTGGGATCTGTCTTTATTACAGCCGTGCCCAGTCCATATTTTGCTGTCAATAAAAATAATCCCAAACAGGGCATCAGAGGTTTTGTTGGAGGGCGTTAGCTCCCTAGTTTCTTCTAGGAGAACCTTTTGAAAAGGAAAGCAAATGCCCCCACCCACTGAGGGCCAGCACAGTGAGGTGACAGGCAGCTGCGCAGCTGAGGGCTCCTGGCTCGAGGTCCGAGGCTGTTGGAGGGGCTCTGGAGCGTGAAGGCGCACAGCCTGGCTCTGCGGGAGCCTGCGGGGTGATTTCTGCCTAGGCACGTCCCCCTCCCTGCGACATGGGGGCTGGGGTGCTCTCTGATGTCACAGAAGAGCCCGGGTCACTCCTGGCATGGTGTGCTTGCCTGTCCCCAACTCTGAATCAGCGCTCAGCACACTTGTTCAGTCAAAGGCCAGATAGTAAATATTTTACTCTCTGCAGCCCGTAAACATGGTCTCCCTCACAATACTTACTGTGCGGACGAGGCATGAGCACGGCAGACAGCGAGTGATCCGGCAGGGCCGTGCGCCTGTAAACGGGGTGCAAGAGGCAGAATTCGGCCCTCAGGCTGGAGTCGGCTGCCCCTGCTCTAGCTGGCAAATGATATTGGACTGATGTACAGAAACCTGGGGCTCCAGGCCTGCTTGAGTACAACCCCCTTTCCTGTGTCTCTCTGGTGGGTCTCCACCCTCTGCCCAGACCCTTCCCTACCCCGTGCAGTGGGAGGGCACTAGCTTGGGAGGCAGAAGACCTGCCTCTCATTGACTGTGTGTAGCCTGGAGCAGCTTTGTTGCACGAGCCTCACTTTCCCCGTCTGTAAAATGGGAAGATTCTCCAGTACGTTCTGACTTTAGTTAGAAAGGAAATGAATATTCTCTTCCCTCGAGGCTGCAGTGTTGGATTGTGTCTGTGGTCGCCACGGCAAAAGTTAAGATGACCTTGTGCTGTGATCTGCACTCCACGAGGCACGTGTCCTCCGGGGCACCCCATCTGAGCATACTCCCACACCTCCAGGAGCCAGCAAGCAGGGACAACCTTCAGTGCCTCCTGGGCCCATACGGTGCTGTGAAGGGAGACCTCCCTCTTGAACTTCTGGGGGGTTCCTGGTGAGGCACGTGTTAACTTCTTTCCTGTTCTCCACCAGGAATTGCCCTCTGTAAGGCCTGGCGAGGAGGATAAGTGAGAAAAAATAGGGGGAAAGAGGTGCTTTGGAATCGTGAACAGCGCAAGTCTTCATCATTCCCTTTACCTGTCTCCTGGTTGTTCAAGGGCAGGCCTGCTGCTAGCCGGCAGCACTTCACTCAAGAAGCAGGACAAATCAGGCCTGGCTGTGCATCCCCATCCGCTGAAGCCCAGGAACGCCCACGCCAGCCCGGCCCCTGCCGGTGCTCGCACACTGCGGCTGCCAGTTGGCCGGGGTCGCTGCCTGTCTTGTCCTCAGACACCCCACCCAGCCCTGGGTGGCCCAGGGACAGGAGGAGAGCTCCCTGGGAGAGCTGGAGAGGAAACAGCACAGCAGTCGGGAGCTCTGGGTGGCTCCTTGGGCTGACTCGGCCTGTTCCACCACTGACGACCGTAGGGCTTTCGTTGGGCCCTGAGAGCTTTAGTTTTCCGAATGGAGTCACGGGATGGGTGATACCTGCAGGGATAGCAGAGTGTGGGTGCTTCAGTACATGCTCGGTGCTCATTCCACGCCAGGCTCTGTGCCAGGGTCTATAGAACAGTCTGAGAGACGGAGCTACTGGAGCTTCCCTCACCGCCAGGCTGCACACCGCACAGGCTTCCTCACTCGGCCCTCCCAGCAACACCTCCCGCTTGACACAGAGGGCTTGGCAGTACGATCCAAGGTCACGCAGCCAGTTAGAGACAGAGCTGGGATCTGGGCGTGGCTCGTTCCAGAGTGGGAGTCACTGGTGACCCCCTGGTCAGTGGGGGATGTCCTTGGTGAGGGTCCAAACGTGGACTAGCCTTGCCTGGGTGCTGTCATTTCAGGAGAGGGTGCTGTTAACATTCTTTCTGGCCGGTGGTTCACTTTCTGGCTGTGGGCTGGCCTCCCTTCCACCCTCCTGAAAGCCCCTCTCTTGGGTCATTCCTCTGGGTCTTCTAACAGAGCCACACTGTGGTCCTGGGCTCTGGACCTTCCGTGTTGCAGCCGTTGGCAGAGAAAGGCTGGGCTCTGGGCTGTGTTGCTGGCTGCTCCTCACAGTTGGTCAGAGGAGGGTTTCTGAAAACGCCGCAGGCCTCAGTGCCGACTGGCTGGGTCCAGGAGGAGCCCTGGCATCTGCATTGTTAAGAGGATTCTTCCCAAGGGGCTCTCCCAGCCGCTGGGCCTCTGGCCTCCAGGTGGTGTGGTGCAGGCTGAGTGCATTCTCTGTGGTGGGGTCCCTGAGAAGCCAGCACCTCCCCAAGGCAGTCCCCTACCACTCCTGGTCACACCGAGGCATTGGTCCTACCCGTTCCAGGCCACTCTGCAGTGAGGGTCAAGAAACAGGAACAGCAGCAGTGTTGGTCCTCTGAAGAGTCTGACCCTAGCAAAGCCATGCTCAGCTTGGAGCCGGGCAGTCCTGGGCTTGGTCCTCGGCCCTCCGCCTTCAAAGCCCATGAGCTTGGGGGAGTTACTTTACCTCTCTGAGACACGTTTTCCCTACCTAAAACCCACATCCATAACTGCACCTGCGCGGGTGAAGGAGTCCATGGTCTCAGGAGCGACAGTGGACCGTGTCTCCACTCCAGGCCTTGGGCAGAGCCAGTGCCCCAGAAGCATCTGTTTTCAGGGGTGACCATGTCCTTGGTCCTCGGAGCAGGCATGAGTTTCAGCTGCATCTCTGCAGGCCCTTTCAGGGCCCTGGCCCATGGCAAGGGCCCAGCCCGCTGCTGCTGCTTAGTCTCCAGGTTTGGGGTGGTGATGGTCAGGCCAGCCTGCTGTCTGTGTTTCTGGAGAGCTCCAGGCCTGACACAGAAGGGCAGGTAAGGTCTGAGGGCGTCCTTGGGACAGTTCTGAGCAAACCAGGATGAGCCGACGACCCTAGGCCAGGCTGGCCTGGGATTGGGGTGGGCCTACCATAGGCCCAGTGGGCACAGTGCCGAGGGCTCACGGTGCTGTTAGGGGCCCACAAAAATGTTCTGATTTTTTTTAAAATGAGAAGTCTGGATTATATTTGTCTTTAAAACAAGACATTTGTCAAGCAGAAATAGAAATGTTATTATGTTTTGTGGTGAAAGAGGCCTGCAGAGGCTGAGGTGCTGCCGAGAGCCCTGATGCTCCTGTGGGGCACCCCTGCTCCCAGTCTCTGTCCGAGGGCCGGGGGACGAGGACATGGCCAAAGAGCGGGATGGCCACCAGGCACCTGGCAGCGGGTCTCCCTGAGGCTCCAGCAGTGGAACGGAAGTGACGGCTATCTCTGGGCCTGCCCGGCCGAGAGCTTTGGTTGGGAAGCTGATGACGGGGCAGCGGCTAATAGGCGTGTCAGTGTTGAAAGCCTCCGAGCCCTCCCCAGCGAGCTGGGAGATCCTGGTCCTCAGATGCTCCTGCCTTGACTGTGTGGGGGGCAGGGGTGGGGGTTCCTGTTTGGAGCCAGGGAGTTGATTTGATCCAGCTGAGGCTGGGACCCATCTTGGAGGCTCATAAGGCAGCTGGGTCCCCACCACCTCCCCACCTCCACCACCACCATATGTGGCTGTAAAGCCCAGAATGGGGGCGGGGATCCACGGAGGCTGGGGTAGCAGATGTCGCTGTCCCTGCACCAAGCTTCTTGTTTATCTTTTATTAATGGCAGGCGCTTGGGCCGGGGCAGTGCTCAGAGCGGCCTTTAAGAAGTAGCCAGGGGAGCCTCCCTCAGAAGGTGGGGGACGAGGGGAGGCATGACAAAGCCAGGCTGCATCTTGATGGAGCCGGTCAGGCAGGGGCCCCAGGGCAAACCTGATCAAGGCTCTGGGCTCCTGGCCCTCGGAACCTGGGAGGAGGGCTTTTCTCAGCTGCAGACCCCGACTCACGGAGCTGCCTGGCGGTTAGCCCTGAGAAGGAAGGTGTGGCCCTGTCCTGCGGTGTGTACCAGCTGGGACTGGACCCAGCCCCCGACTCTGGTCTGGGTTGTCCCTCTCTCCCCAGCCTTTCATTTTATTTTGGGTAGAGGCAGGGTATGCAGGACAAAGAAGAGAAGTTAGGCCTGTATTTCACTGTTCATTCATTTCTTGGAATCTTTGCAGAAGGATCTGGCAGGAGGAGGATATTAGGGAGAGAAGAGCTGAAGGACAAAGACGTTTCCTTGGCTCCTTGGCCTTTTCTGCTAAGCCTGGTGGCAGTTCTGCATTTCCACTTAAAATGTCAGTCCTCTGTCAAGGCCACCCGCACCGGTGATCTGGGGACTGCGGAAAACGAGATGTGGGCCTTGGCTCGATCCTGGTGTGCAGAGGTCTGGACTGTGAGAGAGGGGAGGAGGGGGGTTGAGGTGCTGTCTCTGCAGACCCGAGCAGCACACCTCCCTTTGCCTGAGGGTGACGGTGCTGCATCCTCGGCCACGTGTCACTCTGAGTTGTTTTAAGAGTAAGTGGACCCTACCGATCGGTGTGGTGACGTGGGACTCCCCTGGGTTGGGCCTAAGTCGCGCCGGATGAGGGAAAAAAAAGTGAATGGACAACAGATGAACGGTTAAACAAAATGTGGTCTGGGCATGCGCTGGAATATTATTCTGCCTTCAAAAGGAAGGAATTTCTGACATGCGCTGCATGAGGGACTCTGGGACATTGTGCTATGTGGTACAATAAGCCAGTCACAAAAAGACAAATATTGCGTGAATCTACTCACATGAGAGACCCCAAACTGTCAAATTCATAGAAACAGAAAGTAGAGTGGTGGTCTCCAGGGATTGGGAAGATTGGGGGATGGGAATTATTGTTTAAAGGTGTGACGTTTCAGTTCGGGAAGGTAGAAGAAGCTCTGGAGATGTGTGGTCGTGACGGTTGCGTAAGAATGTGAATGTGCTTACCTTTACGTAAGAATGTGAATGTGCTTACCTTTACCCCGCTGAATACTTAGCAATGGTTAAAACAGCAAATTTCATGTTATGCATTTTTTACAATGGTTTTAAAAAAGATCAGAGGGTAGATGACCCCTCTCCCTCTCTTGAGCCCCCTATGGAGAAGGACTGATATCAGGTGTTTATCTTTCATTGCGGTCGTGTCCACGTTGATGGGAGTAATTGGACTCTTCCTCAGAGAAACTAAACTGACTTCCTTCCCTAACCAGGACAGACCGTGTGCGTGCTGGGTCCCGGAGCCTCACGCACTCTGGTATTCAGGGATCCCACAGTGCAGTAGCTGAAGCTCTCTCCAGACCAGCCCAACTCAGCTATGCAGAACTTCCAGACAGATTTCTAGCCTCTCGTCTTTGAATATGAATGGGTCCCAAGGTTTAACTGACATCTAAATAAAGCCAGCTTCGGGGAAGAGTGAAGGAGTGGCGCCAGCGTAGAGCATGGGCGAAGCGTGGTCCCAGAAGGGGCAGAACTCCAGAGGAGGTGAAAATGTAAGTGCGGAGGCCGCTCTCCCACTGACACCCTCGGAAGGATCGAGAAGAGCTGCATCCGTAAAGTAAGAGCAGGGTGCTGTGAAATAAGAACGCTCAGAAAACAAAGAAGACCTTCAGATGAACAATGTGACGGGAGAAATAAAAAGTTTATTAGGATGCAAGGTGACTCATGGAAACCATGGAAAAAAGAATAAAAAGGCAAAGAGAAATGTGAGAAAGCTTGGTGTGTATGTAATTAGTGGGAGTCCCCAAAACTGAAACTGAAAACAGATAACAGAATATTATACGGGAATTAATACAAGAAAATTGCCCGTATCAGAAGGACAAAAATCCTCACATTCAAATAGCCCCATGTGTTAGCACTTAAAAAAAAAAAACGCATTTAGATGTGTTTGTGACATTTCAGATAACCAAAAATAAACACTTCTAAAAATTTCTGTAGAATGGGAAAAGAAACAAAAAACCCAGGTGGTCTGCCAAGGTGGGAAGCTTAAACCGGACTTCCCTCTTCAGAGGCCACAGCCTGTGCCGGCCGCAGTGACCGCCCTGGCAGGTACGCGGGACGTGAGCCGACTGCCAGCCTAGCTCTCCGTCCCTGGGCGGAGAGGGGCTTTTCCAGTCCTGCAGGAGGGACCCAAAACTCTTACCACCTACACATCCTACTTAGACACACACTCAAGTATCCTCTTATGCAAAGCAAGGGGGTCAACGAACAGAGGGAAGACCCGCGACCCCAGCGGGGAGACCACCAGAGGAGTGACAGCAAGGCTCGGGCGGTGCAGGCACCTCTGGAATCAGTGCAGGTGCCCCGGGGTGAGGGTCCGGGAGCGGGGGAAGGCGTCAGCTGACTCCGCAGCAGGAAGACGGGAAGGCAGGGAACCCATCCCGCCGGGACGAAAAGGAGGCCTTCCATGCGCCCTGTGTGGCAGGGAGGCTCAGATGGATTGGGCTGCCCTGTATATAAATAACTGATAAATCGGGAACATTGAGCTCAGAGGATTAAAGAATCAAATCATGATGTTTTAATATATTCCTTGTATAGATCAGATAACCATCAGAAGAAGTTTTAAAAGTTAAAAGTGGGTGCCTCCAGAGCACAGGAAGGGAACTTTTGCTTTTCATTATAAGCTCATGTGTGCAATTTAAAAAAAATATGCAGAACTGCTTGGATTTCCCCCTAAAAAGCCAAAAAAAGAGTCATGAAAATTAAAATGAAACAATGTGAGTCCGCCACAGCTTGCCATGGGAGCCCGTTGGCGGAGATTTGGGAAGCCCAGGGCAGCTGTGGAGCTGCTGACTTGCGCCTGCCGCCTGGGGCAGGGTGACCTCCCAGCGAGACATTTCCAGTCCTCTTAGCTTGCTCTGTTTGGTTTTACTTTTTTGGAAAACAAAAATGTACAAATATTATGGCCAGTGAAATGGTAGTTAGTGGCCCTTGAACTTGGAGAGGCCCGGCAAGTACCGTCACCTGTAGTTTATGTGCCTGGCCCCTCCAAAACGCAGCCCTGCTCACAGGTGAGTCTGGCCTGGTCCCTGCCCTTGGGGCCCCTCTTGTGCTGGACTAAGCATGGAGGGAGGCGGACGGAGAGGCCCCGCATGGGTGTCCTCATACAGTCCCCGCACCTGGAGGAGGGCAGCGACTGCCCACAGAGCAGTGGGCGGCAGTCCCTGCTGCCATGGAGCTCCTGTGCTCACCTGCTGGGGGGACATAGACATCTACAAGTGTTGTCCATGAGACAGTTTCCGTGAGGGCTGTTGGGAAGGAAGTGAACAGAGTGGGGCATGAGAGGGAGACTGCGTGTCAGGGAAGGCCTCTCGGAGGAGGTGACATTTTAGGGCGGAGGGCTGTGAGGGAGCAAGCCTTAGGAAGAGGGTTTGCCGTGACCACCCTGGGGACGGGCACAGCTGAGCAGAGGCCCCTGGGGATGTCTAGCAGGAGGGCAGGCTCGTCAGGTTTGGGAGGCATCACACCACATCACATCACATCACATCACGTCACAGGGAGACACTGGTCAGTTGAAGAGTTAGCGAAGTCTGGGAAGGCAGTCCGTGGGGGCAGGAGCCCAGAGCTCCATCCTGAAAGGAAGAAGCCCTGGGCCCAGGGCCGGGGGTAGGGCCCTGCCAGGAGTCTTGGCAGCTCTGGGGTTTGAGCCCCATCTCCCAGCAGCCTGGATAGCATTCTTCTGCATGGTGGGCTCTTGACGGCTAACCCCAAGCTTGGATTCCTGCAGGGGCTCCTATAGAGAGGAAGGACAGAGCTGAGTGTGTGGCGTCGTCCCTGCTCACCCAGACCGAGGGAAAGCAGAGACAGACTTGCGAGAGCACTTCCCTGTGCAGGAGCGTCCTCCTAGGCCGCACATGTAGAGCCAGTTGTGCGCTGGGCCCGGCTAGGGCCACTTCAGGCCCAACGAGAGGAGGTGCTACCCCACCATGTGCCCCCACCCCTCGCCTGGGCTGCCACTCACTGCCCAGTGGAGCCAGGTCTCCTGATGGCACCCCATGTCAGAAGACATGCCTTACGGGGACCAGCAAAGCCAGTGCAGGATGGAGGGATGAGTGTGTTTCTGAAGCATGGCATTGAGGGCCAGGGCCAGTGTTCCAGGGGCAGGGCTGCCGGCAGACACAGGCGGCAGGGGCAGCTTTTCCAAGGCTGCTTTGAGGAAGGCTTCTGCCTGCAGACACCTCTCCTGCCTCCTCAGCCCGCTTGGGGCTGAAGCCTGGAATTCCACCATTACAGGTTTATTCCTTTGGCTTGGAACACAGAAGTCCCTTTGAGGAGGCGACCTTCGAGGGCAGGGTACGGAGCAGCTCATTTGCCTCAGCAGGGCAGCGGGGCCTTTGCTACTGCACAGAACAGCCAGCCAGTGCTCACTGCCCCGTGTGCTGTGCACAGTGCACGCCCTGCATGAGCAGAGCTGGGTCAGACAGACCCTGAGACACAATGAGCCCTGGGAGAGGGACAGGCCAGAGTGCGAGGAGCAAGGAGGAGACGGGTGGAAAGGCTGAGGGCCGTGTAGCCTGGCCTTCTCTCTGTGTGTCCTTGGGTGGGTGGCAGTTCCCTCTCTGCAAGGTGGGTAAGGAGCAGCGCGGAGCTGGCCCGTGGAGGGTGTTCAGTAGCATGTGACGATGTGCCACGGCTGTGGCTTTCTGGAGAGGAGGTAAGGGCCAAGCCAAGGCTGAAAGGATGGCCAGGTGACTTCCATGAGGATGAGGAAGGCTCAGATGTGGACACCTGGGGCTGCCAAATCAGGGCAGTTTGATTCAGGACAGAAGCAGGAGCTGTCAGTTCAGAAAATGACCCTCCCTCGGGCTGGCAGGGTCTGAGGCCGGGAAGAGGGGAAGGGAAGGTGTGTGAGTGGTGAGGAGTTCCGGAAGGAGGCGGAGGAGAGATTTTGTGTCCCGCCACTGGGTCCGGGCAGAAAGTTCCGCTGTGGCCTGGCGCAGGCCCTGGGAAGGCAAGGCCCAGGGAGGGCTGGCATGGAGCTGCAACGTTATGCCGTCTGGTGTTTGGGTTCTTGCTTGTCCAGGTGTATTGAGTCACTGGGCCTTTGTGTATCAAGGAAAAGAAAAGACAGGAAAGCCTTAAGATGGCATTGTCAGGTTTTTCTGTGTTTTCCAATAAAAGTGTCCCTTTTACTTCTCCGAGTGGTTGAAATCAGGATGGAGAGGAGCACGTTCTCTGTGCACACGTGCCACGCCCTTTCCCACACAGCCCCAAGAGTTGGGTCCCTCCTGGACCGCTTGCTCTGATCTTCCCCTCCAACGCCTGTGAGGGATGCTGGGTGGCATGGCCCCGGGTACGGCTGGCACCAGCTGGGGTCTGGGGCTGCAGTTGCATGGGGCAGGGCGGGGGAAGGCGGGGATCAGCTTCACTGTGACAGCAGAGACACACAGGCACTTCCTGTCCATGGTGGCCCGTGGCTGTTCCTGAGCACATTTCTGCCTACTCCTCATTTAGACGGCATTTGTTGAGTGCCTGTTGTGTACCAGGAGATCCTTGGCCGCAGATTGCTCATAGTCTGGTATAAAACAAACCAGCCAGGTGTGTAGACAGTCACAGAGTAGGAAGGTCAGAGCAAAGAGAGCCACAGGGCAGCCCAGGGAGGGGCAGGGCCAGGTGGGGGTGAAGGTGAGTGGGACCTGGCAAGGAAGACTTCCTGGAGGAGGTGGAGCCCCAGCTGAGTCTCAGGTTAAAAAGGAATTTGCTGAAACCCAAAGGGCAAAGAGACCAACAGGTATGAAGGCCCAGGCATGGGCCAGAGTCCCTGCACGTCTGCAGGAATTCTCCTCGTCTTTCTGGTCCTCGTTGGGACCCATCTCCAGGACCATCTGGCTGCCAGCTTCCTCTGGGTCTTCTTTGTGGGACGGAGGATGTGTGTCATATTTGCCACAGAGTCTCGCTTGAGAGGGGGTTCCCAGGGGTGCTGTTCTCAGTCAGTGTCATCACTAAGTGTGTGACTGTCTCCCTCCCTGCCATAGCCTTTGACAGTCAGATGACACCAAGGTCCCTGAGCGGCCCTGAGGTCTTGAGGGCTTACAGCTGCATAAGGGGTCGTTGTTCATGTCACCTCATTTACTTGGTCTCCACTCTGTATGTTCTGAGTGTTTCTAATGTTGGGACACATCTGAGGACGAGAAGAAACTAGAGGGAAGGCACGTGCACCAGAACTGACTTTCTGAATGCCTGCTGTTTGCTTAGCCCGTGGGGCTGGGGCTGGGGGTCTGGAGTGGGTCTAAAAGTCTGAGAAGGCCCAGGTGATTGATGCTTTGCAGCAGGCTGGGGACCACCTTGGACACTCCTGGCCTAGCCTGACGCTGCACACTGGGGAACTCCTGGGCCTGTGAGGGGGGACTCCCCATTGTGGGCTAGCAGGAGCCAGGCCCAGAGTCCATCTGGAGCAGGTTCTCCTCGAGGCCATCAGGGGATGAACCTGACTACCTCATATGAGAAGAGGTTTATTGATGCCAGAATTTTTTAGAACACAGCACATCCGGAGAGGAAGAGGTAGAACCCAGCAGACATGCAAACTCGCCGGGGCAGACGGCTCACAGCTGTTCAGAAAGGCCCCACAGAGAGAGCATGTGCCGACACCGCTCTCGTGAGGAGTGGGTCCCTGGGAACTCCTGGGGGTCTGGCCTCCAAGCTGCCACTGGCGGCTGCTCAGCCTGCTCCACTGGGGTTGTCCTCATCCTTAGACTTGCCTTCAGAGCCAGCGAGCGAGCCACTTAAGGGAACAGTCACAGCCACACTCACCTTTCACCTGGATGGTCTGTACAGCCGGGTCACTGTTGGCACATGACCAAGGTGAGGGCCATGTCTGTGCTCCCAGATTTACAGCTGGGTGGGTGGGGGTGGTGAAAGGCACCCTCAGAGTGCCACTCTTTCCCCATCTCTAATTCTTCAGGTTTGGAACCAGTCCCCAAAGTGTGGGGTTCCCAAAGGGATTTTCCCAGAGCAGCATCCTGAGAGGGGGTAGGGCTCCCAGGCAGACCGAGAAGACGGTGGTGCTGTAAGCTGACATTCCTGTGCTTCTGGGCTCTGCTCGGTTTCACGTGCACTTACTTATTTAGCCCTCCCCACAGCCCTAGAAAACAGTCTTGTGAACCTCATTGGGCAGCTGAAGAAATGGAGACCAGAGGGGTTACGTGACTGGCCTTGGGTCCCCCAGCAGTGAGGGGTGGCACCAGGCTCCCAGCCCTGGCTGTCTGACCCTAGACCTCCACCCTTACCCCGTGCTAGACGCCCTCTCCGCTCACTGAGGCATGCCTACGTTCGATTATGCTCGTTAGGGAAAGCCAGCTCCATTATCTAAAACAGTACCAGCCGGCCTTTTTGCTCTGCCTACTTTGACCTGACCTGCATTATCTCAGGTCCTCTTGGCAAGAGCAAGGTATGTGCTTGTCTCCATTTGCAAAGGGGAAATGGAGGCCTGGGGCGGCAGGTTCCTTAAGCGGTGCTGCGCCTGGAATTCAGCCCCGGGCCGCTGACGGCACCCCAGCGCCTGAGCTCTACCTGCCCCCCGTCCAGCTTGCTGCCTGCCACTTCAGGCTGAGAAGCCCGATGAACACCCTCCTCCGCTTTCTGCTCCCCTTGCTTCCTTGGGGCTTCTGTCGCGATGCTGCCCATGAGTGTTTGAAGGCCTGGGGATGCCTGCCCCGAACATCTCAGAGATGCTGATGCTGGCTCTGGTGGCTGCCTCCGGGGGTCGAAGTTGTCGCCGCCGAGCTCATCATTCACGATGGTGCCTCTCCAGCTTCTTCCCACCGGGCCCTGAGGGCTCAGGATTTGGGCAACCTCCTGTGGCAGGGCTTAGAGGGCTGTTCCTGGGCCAGGAGGCAGGTGGGCATTTGGGGAGTAAGACGGGCTGGGCAGAGATTTGGATGATCAGGGGCCTCGTTCTAAAATGAACCCACCGCCTCCCCTGGTCTCTCCTGCCTCTAGACTAGCCACCGTGTGAGGGAGCTGGCCCAGCTGCCCACAGGATGTTCCCACAGGACCCTCTGAGCTCCAGGGCACTGCAGTCCTGAGCCCTGTGTCATTATACCTGCCTGTCCCCTGCTCTCCTGTTACTGCGCAGAGCAGTGTTTTCCCGGGCAGCCTCTGTTGGCCATCTCTGCGTTTCTCAGGGGCATCCGAAGAAGCTTTGTGTGGCTGGAACAGGGATAAAAATCCAGACAGATAGGCCCCTGATGGGTAACTTGGACCGTTGGCAGACTTGGCTAATTTTCAGGCCTAGAGGGAATAAGCTGTTTTTGAGTTGAACTGAGCCCAGGGACTCTTTGATTTGTGTTGAGGTGGGAGCTGCCTGGGCAGGCAGAGGTAATAAAGGTGTGAGCTGGGGGCTTGCTGAAGATGCGGGGGGTGGGGGGAGGCTGAGAGGCAAAGCTCATCCCTCTGTGCCTCTGGCTGTGCTAATCTGAGGAGCAGCAGATGACTTCATGATAAACTCCGAGATGTGCAGGGCTGTGGGTCTTAGTCCTTGAAGCCACTGACAGTCCTCTGGGGGCACCGTAAAAGGTCCAGGAGGTCTGAGCCGAGTGGCTGTGGAGGAGAGCAAGGGGAAGAACGAGGCAGGGATGAGAATGAGAGGCAGACACAGAGAAGAGGAGCTGCCCTGCTGTTAGAGCTTCCCTTCACCCGCATAGCCACACTCCCACACACTCACCCACCCATCCCTCTGCCCACTCCTCCGTCCGTCCACTCTGCCCATCCACACGTCTACCCATCCACTCACCCGTTCATCTGTTCATCTGTTCATTCACCCACCCCCCAGCCCCGTCTCCCATTCATTCACCCTGTTGTTCCAGCCATTTCCATCTAGTCCCCGCCTTCCAAGTGTAGCCACCAGTGGACCAACCACCCCTCACCATTTGCTGATTTCCTTTTGCATTTGGAGCCTGGTTACGACCCTTGGCCCTCGCAAAATCCTTCTTACTACTTGTTTCTCCTTGTGACCCACTCAGAGATTGTTAGGCCCTTCGACTTAGCCGTGTCGCTTCCAGTCTCAGCTCTCCTTGGAGGGGCTGCTCAAAGCCTCTTTGGTGAGCTGATGGAAGGGTTACTACGGACACTTAATTCCTTGAGACTGGGATTGGCTGGCATCTGTCTAGAATGGCTGGGGTGGGAAGGGGCTTAACATTGGTGAGCACCTGCTGAAGTGCTGGGGGTGGGGTGGGAGGGCAGTGCCGTCGTTGGTACAGAGCATGGTGCCATGGAGGGAGCCCCTGTTCTGGAGCTAGGCAAGGGTGGGGTTGATTCTTGGGACCAATGACCTTGGATAAGTCACTTAACTTCCCTGAGGTTCAGTGTCCTTGTTTGTCAAGAAATAAGATGCAAACAAATCTGTGCAACTTGATGTGTGTGGAGGCATGGCACGTGGTCCCCGGCACGTGGTCGTTGGTGATGCCTCCCCCCACCACACCCTGTCTGTAGATGCGGAGATCGGTCAAGGCCTGCTCCTCTGACACCCCCGTTCTTCACCGCGTGGGGTCGGACTAGGCAGAGCCGGGTGAAGCTTTCTGAGGACACAGGACTCCTGGGCCAGGGCCCAGCAGGGAACTTCTCTACCCACTGCACTCTCTTGGTTCCACCCTTGTCTCAGCGTATCCCTCTGCACCTCCCTCTTGGGCCCTGAGTGCCCGCCCTGCTCCTGGCAGGACAGGCAGAGAGGAGCTGCTGCACTGCTGGAGGGCAGGACGGCTCTGATTCAGCCCGGCTCCTTGCTGTGGGCCCTCTGTGCGGCCCCGTGGACAGTGGGTTGGTTCCCATACCTGAGAAGTGGTGGAGATGAGCTGGGAGTAAGACACATTAAGAGGTGAGGGCAGGAGGCCCAGCTCTGGGGAAGGCACACCGTGCTAGGGGCCAAAGGCATTTAATCATCTGAATTCCCTCTGCCCCCTCCCTGACTCCATTTATTACCTATTAAATAATTATCTCATTTGGAAAGTGTTTCTTAATGTAGGGCAGACTCCACCCCGAGGCACAGGTTTTGCAATGGATTGTCTCCTGTGTGTTCCAGGCTTGAGCAGGACTGGAGCGTGCTTGCCCTGCCTGTGCCTCTGCACCAGACTCAGACTTGAGCCGGGCCTTGCCAGGGCACAGCAGAGTGGGGCGTCACCTCCCCAGGCCTCAGGAAGCCCTGGCTAATAGCTTCATTACAGGGATGTTCTTTGTCAGCCTTCTGAAGGTGATTGCCCGGGGCTGGGCCTCCCAAGTTACTTGGTATTTTCTGGGACCTTGCGCCTGCATCCCCCAAACATCTGGCAACTTCAGAGATGGGAGGGACCTTTGTCCTTTTTATAGATGAGGCCACCGAGGCCCCAAGGGGTGGGGGTCACCCTGAGGTCATACATTGAATTGGTTATAAAAGCAGAAGCCCAGGCCTCCTGCCCAAGAGCCCTGAGCTCTCTGCTCCCTACCCCATCCTTCCTTTGTCTTGGGGCATAGACGGCACCTAAATACGGCCCTTCCCTTCTCGTGGGAAGGGGCTGTTTCCTGAAACCAGAGCCAGAAAGCTGCGCTGGATAGATGAATGAGTGATGAATGAGGCGGCTAAGCCTCACGACAAGCCCATAGATTACCCCCTTTTTTGTTGTTAAAATGTCACACATACTTTTCAGAACATGTGCACAGACAGAAATGCAGGCCTCACCCCGCCCTGTCTGCTCCCAGAGGTCACTGCGGCGGCCAGGCAGGCCTATGCTCTCCCACCCGGCTGTGGTGCGGAGGGTTGACTGGGTGGCCCAGTGGGGCTCGGTCAGTGTTATTAAGGTCCTCCAGACAGGAGGCAGTGGTAAAGGGCCAGGGCGGTGTCCAGACTCATCTCCTGATTTACAGCTGAGAGTGAGACTAAGCTGTCAGCTTGCAGCCTGGAATTTCTTTCTTCAACACCATAAGATCCTGCAAGGCACAGCTTTGGTCCCGGTGCCACCAGGAGTTACGTGAACGTTGGTACTTCTTGTCCCGCGTTGCCTAACCTGGGTTCTTTCACTGCACAACCGGGCCCATCTTTGCTCCACCTTCGTGCAGTTCCTGCAGTTCGCTTGAGCCCCTGGCCCCCCAGCCCCTGGAACTGCCTGTGCTCACTACCCTTTATAGAAGCTCGGAAGCTTCCCCTTGGGCTAGGCCTGTTATTGGGATTCTGGGAGCAGCACTCAGCAGTAGCCGCCGTGACCTGGAGTGACCGGGGGCACTCTGGAGAAGTGGCCAACTTCAAGGATGAATGTGGAGGGACCCTGGGGGCGCATTTCAGGTGGCTGTCCTGGTAGGTCAAAGATGGGTGAGAGCCTGGTGTAACTGGCTTGCCTTGAGGGAACGTCCTGTGGAAGAGGCGTGTGCAGGCAGGGCTGGCTCGCCGTGGAGACTGGCCTCGTTCGACGGTTAACAGGGAGTCAACAAGGACTCTAGAGCAGTGAGGGGCAGCGCAGATGCCAGACAGATGGGGACAAGCAAGGAGCTGATCTCCATCACTCAGCCGCCTGAGGCTCTCGACGCATCGCCCCACTTCCAATCCTGTAGGGGTTAGTGTCCCTACCTCCAGGACTGTCGGTGAAGATGCACGCTGTGGCCCCCGTGTGATGTCCGTAGGTGGGGAGTGTGCAGCGATGGTGGTGGTGATGTAACTGGTGTAAGTGGTGGTGACCAGGCTGTGTGCTGGGTTACTGGGCCCTTATAATCTTGGCGCCCTGAGACCGGTGCCTCAATAACTACGGCTGTCACTTACTGTGCAGCGGCAGCACAATGGATGATGCGTTAAAGCTACAAATTCATCTTCTCTGCATGAGTGGCTTTATCACCCACAATACAAATGAGGAGCCTGCAGTGCCTGCTGTCCCTGACGCCACATCACCTGTGAGTGACGCAGCCTGAATGCCATCCCTGTGCTGCCTGTCCTTCCAGGCTTCAGCGCTGCCCGTGAAACACCGAAGTGCATATAAAACACAAAATGTGCTGTCAGGCCTCAGGAGAAGCCTGGAAGGCTTCCTGGAGGGGTTTTCCTTGCTGGGGGCCTGGTGCCTCTGTGATTCAGCTCTAAGTAAAAGGAGCTGGGGAGGGGGTCCCAGTGCCAGGCCTAGGGCTAAGGACCAGCCACCCTGCAGCCATCCAGACCCCTGTCGAGTCCTTTTGCTCACTTACTTGCTTTTTATGATGAAAAGGCAGTCACGCTGTTGTTTCCGAGTCTAGCCATGTCTTGGGCCCCTCGAGGACGTGGACACAGTGGGCTTTTGAAAGCCGTGGCAGGGTTAGCTCTCACACCCCCTCGACTCTCCTGCCTTGCCGACCGTGGGGGGACCTGGGTCTGCTGAGCTCAGCCTCTTTGTTAACAGAGGTGAAAAAGGCATAACCTGAGGGCCCTGAATTGCCTACTTGGAAAGGTGACTTGCCTGCCTGCGTGGTCCGTCCACCCCACAGACTCACCACCACGGGCCCACAGAGGAATCGCCGCGCCAGGCAAGGATTGTCTGCGGGCCCTGGCAGCTCGGTGGATTTCAATGAAATGATCGCTTGTCATTTTTTATTAATGAACGAGTGCCTGATTCATTATACATCTGAGGGGTGAGCCACCCCAGATGGGAAGGGGAACGCAGAGACGCTCAGCCGCCACAGAAAGCGTGATGTGGCCCCATGTGCAATCTTTTCTTCATCTTTATCCTTGTAGTAAATAAGAAAAGGTGCCCGTCTTGGGCAGGCAAGGCACTAGTGACCTGCTGTGTGCTGGCAGAGGGGTGGTGGCCCAGGGACTGGATGATCTCTCAGCTCTGCACTGCAGCGCTTGGGGAGTCTGCGGTGGCTGCTCTTCCCTGTTCCCTCTTGTTCAGAGTCCCTTGCTCACCTTGGCCTTGGGGAGTGAGCAAGGGGAAGCCAGGCCCCTGAGTCCAGGACCAGACTAAAGGAAGTCGTGGAGAGAGCAGATGTCTGTGCAGGAGGCCTCAGAGGTGACCTGGCACGAACTTCAGGGCAACTCTGACCCCAAAGGCATTTGCTGGACGTTTGTGGAACGAACAAACGCCTACACCGGGGGTGCCTCCTAACAGAAGGACGTCATTTCCCGGCCCCTCTGCCAGTGCTCCGCTGGGTGCCAGGCCGTGTGCGAGGTGTTAGGGACGAGGCAGTCCTCGCTCTCTGGGAGCTCCCAGGAGGCCTGTCCTGCCACACAGCTGGCTGTGGGATTTCAGACACCCCTGTTTCCTTACCTGTGTGCTCAGCAGTATCTGTCCACCCGCCTCTCCTCTGGGGTGAGTTGGTGCGAGCTGAGGGACCCAGAAGCCCTTTGCAGCTGTGACGGGTCCGCCCTGAGCACTTAGCGTGCAGGCACACTGGCCAAGGGTGCGTCGCCTGGCGGGTGGGGTCCAGCCCTTGCGTTCTCAGATCTTTAAGGAGATGCAGGCTCTTACTCATCATTGCTTCACCGGGGCTCATGCCGAGCGGTCACTCCACAACTGCGGGTGAGCGAGAGGGTTTTTAAAAATCTAGATGAAGTGTGAGGCTGGCCCTAGCTCAGAGAGGGGTCGCACTTGGCTGGGGAGGCCGTCAGACTCAGGCCCGACGTAGAGCTGATGGGACACTGTAGATGTTTGCACTCTGGAGGCATGGAATCACAGCCTATGTCTCCCCTTCCTTCCCCCCGCAGACGAAAGAGAGGCTACCCGGCCCCCCCGGCTGCCCATGGGTATGAACCATAACAGAGCTTCAGGGGCAGCCATGGGGCTGGCTGGCTGGCCGCTCTGCCACTTTCTAGCTGTCCTCATCAGTGAACCTCCGTGTTCATCAGTGTTAACAGTCTCCGCCTCCTCGGCTGATAAGGTGACGGGAGCCCCATAAGCAGCCTTTGCTGTGGCCGAGCCACCAGAGGCCCTTAGACCGCTCATAGCTGGGCCTCATTAAAGGTGAGGAGCTCTTCTTGCCTCAGATCAGCAGACTGCGTGGGAAGACTGCATGCCTGTGGGTGGGTTCAGAGGGGCTCTTGTGAGACCCTGGAAGAACAAGACCTGCTTTGGGTCCCCCGAGGGAGCTGTCACAGGTACTTCCTTCCCATGTAGCCACCTGCCACATCTCTGCACCCCCGACTCTGCCATGGCTCCCACCAGCACCCACACTTGCCCCTGCCCAGTGCTTGCCCCTCCCCCTCCCGCCGAGCTCACACAGCCCCGGCTCTGGAACCCTGGCCACCTCTCCTTCTGTGATGAGCTTCTGCTTTGCTTCAAGTGCTAGAACTCAACATGAATAACACACAAGTCTTTATTCTGTTTTAATTAAATATTTAATGGCTCTTCGTATGCTTAATTACTGGTATTGCATTTATAAAATGAAGGTTTCAGCTGCAAGTGTGCACTGTCTCACCCCCATGGTGGGTCCCCTTGGCCGCTGTGGGCCAACCTGGAAACTCCCTGTTCTGTAAGGGAAAACTCATTTGAGGTCCGAATCATGGATTTGCCAAGTGCTGAACTTCGAGAACAGAGCTTATTTCTAAGTGAGAACAGCCTGCATTCAGAGTCAAATAAAGGGTCTGATGTGTCATGTCTCTTGAAGGCACACAGAAGCCACCAGAGGGACAGCCAGCAAGGCTGATGCTCAGAGGGCCTAGGGCTAGGAGGGCCCAGGAGAGGCCGAGGGCAGGGGAGAGGGTGTGTGCAGGCCTGCAGGCATGTTAGGTCAGTGAAAAGGCCAGCTTGGCAGCAAAATGCACTGTATGAGGGGCGGCTAGAGAATCCGACAGATTTCCAAGGGGGGAAACTGGATTGGGACGCCACCAGTTGGGCTGTGGTGGAGCCAGGTCTCCAGGGTGTGTGGAACTGGTGTTGGAGTGACAGCCCGTCAGAGAGGTTCCGTGAGACGGGAGGCCTGCAGGCACCCGGGTCGCTGCTGGGGTCCTGCTGTGCGGGGCCTGTGCATGCAGGAGCAGGGCAGCTGCTTCCGGGGTATGTGGCTCTGGTGGGCGGGGAGGGAGCACAGAGGTGGGCTGCTACCGCGGCTTTGTTGCCAGACCATGTCTGGTTTCCACCTGCTATCTCTAGTATGGGCTACCCAGGCCAAGGCAGCTCAGAATGATCATCTGGGCCTGTGAGTCCTGCTCTGTGCAGACCTGGGTGTGTCTGAATGTCTGAGAGAGAGAGACAGGGCAGGGGGGCGGGGGAGGGGGTGCTTCCTGGAGGTAGCCCCCCCCGCCAATCTTGCCTATCTTGAGGTCATTAGACACAGTATGGCTTTTGCTTTCTCTGGATCACTTGTAAGTCACAGAGGGGATTTCTTTAAAGGCCCCCCGTGCCTGGCCGAGAGAGTCATGAGTCCTGGCTGCTGCATGTGGAAAGCCTGGTCAGGGGGTGGCCAACACCTTGGGAATGGCGGTCTCTGGAGACAGTAGGGGGGCCAGGAAGCAGCCTTTTCGGTGCGGCATTCACTGTTGGGGTTGGCCAGGAACAGTGTCTTCCTGTCGGTCATGCCTCATTCTGGGTCCTGAATATTCTCCTGAGCAGGAGGAAGGGAGGGGATTCGCCACCCTCACTGCCATCTGAGCAGTGTGACTCGTGGGGTTGGGGGTGGGGGGAAGAGGGACAAAGGCAGCTTGAGCTTCTAGAATGCTCTACACTTGACTGTAGTGCTTTCGGACGTTCCAGAAGGGCCACAAGCCCTAAACTGAGAAGGATCTTAGTAGCTGAGCTCTCAGTGGGCAAATATCTGCTAGGCCGGTTCCTAACTGTCAGGTGGCTCCTGCCTGCCCTCTCCGCCAACACACACACACACACACACACACACACACACACTCCTGTCAGAAGAGGACTCTGAACTGAAGGAGCTGGTTGAAGGGTCTCCGAGGCATCCTCACCACTGGGGGGAAGTGACCATTCTGGGCAAGGGTTCCATCAGGACAGGGACAAAGGCTCTTTTCCACCAGAATCCCTGGGCCTTGTGTTCCCCAGAGGCTGAGGCAAAGTGTGGGTTACTTCCCTTGTTTTCTTTTTGTGGGCTTTGCGGTGCCATCTGAGGCAGTACCACCCAAGAAGGGGTCTGCTTTCTCTTTCTGCTGACCCAGGAGATGTGAGGGTGAGCTGTCTGCATAATCGACCGAGACAAACCTCTGACCCTTTGCAACTCCACAGGCAGCATCTGGTTTGCCGTCTCCTTCTGCAGCCTTGACTCAGCTCAAGGACTGATGTTTGGAGTGTGGAGGAGAGGTACATGCGGCTACAGCAGTGCTGGCCTGGGGTCTGCAGGACACGGTGCCGTGTGGGGCCGCGAATGTAGCCTCTTCGGTGTGGGGGGCCTAGCCGTGGGCTCCGCTTCTGGTGCCAGTGGCTCACGGTGTGCCCCAAGCAGGGCAGAGCAGTGGTGGACAGGCAGGCTGAGCCCAGCCCCGTGCCCTGTGCCTGCAAGCAACATAGCCTGGACTGTGAGCAGAGGGTGCACTTGGTGGGGCTGGGCCCGACTCCTCGCTCTTTGTGCTGAAGGGGCCACACGCACTTCCTCTGAGATCTCAGGGAGGATGCCGGGGCCCAGCCTGCTTTTGGGGCTTGGGAGAGAGACCAGCTGGCTCCGCCCCTCTGTAGGGGACAAGTCTTGCTTCCGGGCCTCAAATTGTGGGAAGGCGTGTGTGGGAGGGCATGGGGGACCGGGCAGGGCTGGATTTGGGTCCCAGTCAGAGAGTCACAGGTGGGTTCGTGGAGTCAAGGACCTCTAAAGAAGAGTGGGACCAGGTTGTGGGAAGGCGTGGTTGGTTCTGGAGCCTTCCTCCTCCAGATCAGACCCTCCTACCCCCACCCTTCCTGTCCTGGGGTAAGTCACAAAAGTCTTGTACTTATGTTCATTCTATTACTTCAGGCAGGATCTCCCTTTTGGGTGCAGAATGGCTGCTTTTCTCATTCTTAATGCCTTGAGATCAAATGTGAAAAAGGCTGCAGAGTGGTTTTGAGGGTGGAAAGGAGTGAAGGTGACAATGATGTTGACCCCTCCTCACCCTGGCAGGCCTCTCCCTACCATGTTAGCGGAAAGCATGCCCTCCTTCCACCAGCTGCGCGGTGGAGGCTGGGTGGGAGCAGCAGTCCTAGCCCACCTCACCCGGCTGGTTCGCCAGCCCCAGGAATCTATACACTGCAACCTGGGAAGGTCCCCCCCTTGCGTTCGATAGGAACTCCTTGTCCCAGGGTACTTGCCCTGCTCCCCTCAAGTGGAAGGGAGGGGACAAGGACAGGTGGGGAGTGACATCCTGCAACCTGAATAGGATTCCACATTCAAAACACTGAAACTCTTAGTGAGCTTGCTGCTGGTTGGGGGTGGAGTCGGACACCCCGCACCCCTCACTCTCACTCCACCCCCCTCCCCCTGTCCGTGCCCCTGCACACGAAGAGCCGCCCTGGCTTTGTGTGTCTGGAGGAGCTGCGGAGAGCCAGAGGACCTTGCAGAGAAGGAAGGGCACAGTGGCCTGGCCACTCATGTCTTTTTCGTAACTTCACTGTGTACTTTGGGCAAGTCACTCTCCCTTCCTGGGCCTCAGTTTCCCTTTCTTACCCAAACAGACTTTCTGGTCCAGATGGCCCCTGAGGTCCCACACAGCTTGCTCTTGGGGTTGCAGAACCGTGAGCTTGAGGCACCGTGCCACCCAAGCTCCAGACCCTTGCTTTGAGCAGTCCCTGCCCCTGGAGGATAAGCACAGGGGCGCTTTCCCAGCAGGAAGGGGTCATGGGCTCCCAGCCTGGGAAAGACACCCGCCCAGTGGAGCACACACCACAGCAGCCAGATCCCTCAAGTCGAGGCAGCCTGTGCATTAGCATTAGCGAATGTTCCTAAACCCTCCGCCACGGTCATAAATGATTCATGCAGCCCCGCCTCCCTCCCAGCGGCCACTTGATGTTCCCTCCTGCTGCTCCATCCAGCGGCTCCGCAGAGGCTCCCGGGCCAGGCAGTGCCCTCCCAGCCCCGCCGCCCCTCCATCCCTCCTCCCTCCGGCCATCAGGGTAAGTTAAGGAGAAAGGCAGCTTCTCCTGCAACGCTTCAAGTGGAAATGAGGAGGCGGCTGCTCTTGTTTGCACAGGCCTGGCCTGCTGCTTTCTTCTCCCCTTCCCTTCCCCACGTCTGCCGTGCTCCAAGTTTGAAGCCAGGAGAATAAGCAGGCACGAGGCAGGGGGGCCCTGGTGGGGGAGGGGAGGAGGGAGGTGCGGGGGAGGGCAGAGGAGGAAGAGGAGCTGGGTGGACTGAGGACGAGAGAGGAGGGAAGGGACTTGGAGGGAAGATGGGAGGCCCCGAAGAGAAAACAGTGTGAAAGAAGTTCAGTGACTCCTGCTTCACGTTGAGGATGGGCGAAGCCGCCAGGGAGAGGGTGGTGGGAAAATTCACATCCTCAACCCTCAGGTTTCTTTCCTGTTCCTGCCTCCCACCTCCCGACAGACATAGACTCAGCCCCTCAAACTCTCCGGGGCCTGTGAGAACTTTGAACCGGGAGTGTCTTCTGAGATCTGGCAAAGCCGAGCTTCTGAGAGCTCCGCCTTTACCACTTCAATTCCCGGTGGTCTCAGCAGCAAGGAGGACTCACAGACAAGAATCTTTATTGTCTGCTGAGCTGAGCAGCTCTGAGTTACTTAGAAAAACATGTGTGTGTTAAACCGAGCTTCCCTGGGGAAGATGCTGTTTTCGCATGAGGAATGAATTTGGGGAAAGTTGAGTTTAGGAGAGAAGGAAACAAAATTATATTCAAAAAGAATGTGCTAGAGGCTTGGCAAAATCTAGAAGACATTTTTTTTTCAAAGTTCCTTTTCTTTATTAACATCGTTTTGATTCTCCCTCCTTTTGGCTTCCTAAGCGCCCTTACCTGGCCTGGCCTGGCCTTCAGGGCCCCAGGAAAGAGGACCCCAGGGGTCCTAAAGGTGGGGGCACTTGTTCCAGTGAGGGGGGAGGTTGCTACCCCTAAGGCTTGTCACCGGCTCCCTGGCCTAGAGGAACTAGCACCCCCAGGGGTGGGCAGGCAGGGGCAGGAGCCCCTCAGCTCGTCTTTGTTTGGGCTGTTCCCTGGGATGTTTGTGTTTTCCCTTTTGTCACTTGGAAACAAAGTTAGGTAGGAAGGCGAAGCCTGTAGGAGAAATGGTGACATTCACTGTGTGTCCACTCAGAGTGTGATCGCGCTAACGGGGGGGGGGAAAGGCTGGGAACCCACAAGTAGTGGGTCGCAGGGAGTGCTTGTCAGCTGAAAAGACCCCCCTCCGGGTTACGGAGGGGGGGCATTCCGGGCAGAGGGGACAGCATATTGTCATCTTCTGAGGGAGAAGGAGCACACGTGTTCAAGGAAAAGTCACTGCCCCTCGATGAGGGAGACCAGGGGCACAGGTAGAGAGAGATGAGATGAGAGAGGAGACTGGCTGCCTGATGTCACAGGCTGTGAGGGCTGGGACCCGATCCGAGGAGCGGAGGGAAGGACATGACCAGGTGGCAGTGTGGGAACATCCCTCTAGCTGCCCAAGACAGGACTTGGGGGCCAAGAGCCGAAGGCCACAGAACGGACCGTGACAGAGAGTGGCCTGGCCTGGAGTTGGGGAAGGGAGGGAGCCGCTCTCCCTCTGTCCAGCTGTTTGTGGGACTGGGGAGGACTGTGTTCAGGGGGCTGGCTCTGGATGACAGTGCCCGGGCATTTGAGTACAAAGTGCCATTTGGTGTAATGGACATAGCTCAATCTTGGCCATTTGTGGTTTTTAAACAAATCATAATCCCCACCTTCCCAACAATTTAGTTCTTTTTTCTAGCCAGCCCCATCACAAACTTTTGAAGCATGAAATGAATTTTGCTGGCCCCCGCCAATAGGATCCTTTCCCTAGATAATGGACTTTATGAAATGGCTATAATCCTCCCAAGTAATGAGCAAAAGCTACACTCTCCAGTCGGACCCAGCATTCCTTCTCCTGATTTATGATGTATTGGTTAAAATAGTAAACTGATAGCAGTTGCGAAATGATCATCAATCACCAGCCAGTGTTGCTTAAACTATAGAAATGTTTCTAGAAGTGAGATGCTGGAAGCCAACGCAGGAACAGTTTGGCAATCCCAAAGGCATAAAGCAGCAGCGGAATCAAATCTGTGTTGTGGTGTCTGAAGTCGGAGGAGTGGAGCGGCTAGGGAAGGGGCGGGTGCCAGGCAGCCCGTCCTCACAGGTCGCGGGGCCCCCTCTCCTGGGCTGCGTGCCGCAGGGGGCACACGGCTCTCTTAGCTTGCTTCAGTATTTTGTTTCTCTTTCTAGACAGTTCTGAAAAATTTTCAAAATCCTAAAATGTATCAGTACGTTGGGCCAATAATAGGTAGTATTGAATTTTAAAGCCAAGCCTATCAGAAGTGTAAGGGGCATACGTGTGTGTTAGCTACGACTGGCGTGCAAAGCCACCGGTTGTTGGTGTGGAGAGACTAACGTGCGTGGGGAAAAACTAGGTTTCAGCATGGTTTTCACGGAATTGCCTCTGTCTCAGCGAGTTATCTCATGGCTGTAGTTACTGGTATCATCAGTTCAGGAGAAAAATGTTCCTCTGTTGACTGACTGGCTGACTGAGTGGTGGAGGGCCGCAGTGATCACGTGTAGTGTCTAAGCAAGGCTGCGTTTTATAGGTGAGGAAACTGAGTCCTGTGGGGGAGGGGTGACTTGGCTTGGGCTGCACAGGGAATCAGTGAAAGTGATTTGCAATGTCTACCAAAACTTGAACTTGAGCCGTGACTCCCAGCTGTGTCAGGTCAGTGCTGGCCCGTGCCCGGAGGGCCGCTGGAGGGTCAGCAGCCTTTGAGAACCGAGGTTGGCAAGGTGTGTGGCTGCCTCTGCCCCTCCAGCAGCTCAGCTGCTGAGCTGACCCACTTGATTCCAACAAGTGGCTGTGCCACATGCCAGCTCGAGACGCAGCGGCAGGTCTGGATCCCGGGGGAGGGCCACCCCAGCTCCCTGGAGAAGCCCGCGCCTGCACCCCCAGAACCTGGGATGTGATTGCTGTCTCTGCCATCGTGGATGTGTGATTGTCCTCAAGTCATACAATTCCCTTGACTTCATCTTCCTCCTCTGTCACTTGAGGCACCTCCTGTGGAGTCCGGTGGACAGCAGACACACACGCCCGCCTCTCAGTCTCGTGAGCAGCTGGTGGGCACCAGCTCTAGGCCGGGCCCTGGGCCTGCACGGAAACTCAGTTTGACAAGAGACGGTTGGACAGGCAGGGCCCACTTGGGATTTTGGACAAGTTGTCAACCCCTGTCCTTGAGGCCAGGATTCCCAAACTGAGGAAGGGACTCAGAGAAACCAACTGGAAAGAATGAGTCATGGCCGCACCAGCCTCGAACAACAGGAGAACAGGCAGCCCTTTCCCCAGCCCTGCCCTCCTCCAGGCCGGGGCGGCTGGGCGTTAGTTAACATTGCCTCTGGCAGCCTGTGCTCCCGGGGCCCTTGACGTGGATGCCTTTAGATCCTTCCTTATCCCAAGGTCACGGCTTTCTTCTCAAAGCTTAGGGAGCCCCTGCACTGGCTTGGGCGTGGTGGGCATGCCACGAGTGCTTGCTCGGGGACACACGAGAAGGGGTCCGGCTCCTCGGAAACCAGGCGGTACTTTCACTTCCCGACCCTAGCCCCCACACACCCGTGCTCCCCCTCCCTGTGGCCTCTCTGTCCTGACACCTACCCAGGACAGAAACTTTTCTGTCTTGTGTGCACCTGGGCTGTCAGAAGGTGAGTGCTAATCACGGTCGATTGTGCTCTTATAGGTGCAGGTTTGCAAAGGACGTCTTTTGTTCTTGTTAGAGTAGCTAACCTCTAAATCTATTTAATACCCCTTCCCTGGTTGTCCATCATTATGACACATGATTTTCCAAAGGATTTACTATTAGTTAGCAGCACAGGGCCTTCTCCCTGGGGTAGCAGCTACTTGCAGTGAAGAAAATGCATGTTCAATGTAGCAATTTGTCTTTTTTTTATATATTTATTATAAGAGTAAATGAGTTATTGTTGGAGACTTCAATATTATTGCAAATTAGGTGCTGCACATGGGGCTGGGCCCATTCGTTATGTTTCTCGACTCCCACGGCAAGCACAGCGGTTCAAGAATCAGCTGAGGGTCCCGGCCCTTCCCAGGCTGAGCACAGGGGGACACTCAGGGTCTGGCTGCGGCATCACACAGTGCCACTAGCAAAAGAGGTGGGAAGCCACCTGCGCAGGCAGGAAGGGGAGCACAAAGTTTGTCATCAGTGCTGGGCAGGCTGCTGGCTGGGTCACCAGGCTGGAGGTGTGACCCTAGGCTGTGACTGCACCCCCACAACCTGTTCCAAGCTTACGCGGTGGTCCAGGAGTCAAAGGTGGAGGTCTGTACTCAGAGTAGCCTCTCAGCCGTGACCTCACATCCCAGGTGCTGGCGGTCCCAGCCACAGAGGCGGGGTTTGGCTTCTGACTTGGGGTGAGCACCGAGAGAATGGTGTCTGGGCCCCTGCTGAAGTGCTGCTGCTGCCCGCTCCTGTCTGTCTCTGTCACCTGCCTCATCCAGGGCTGGACCCTGGATGCCGGATGCATGCAAGAGAGTTGGGTTCTTGTGCACCAGGGGCGAAGTCCACATGGCAGAGGGAGTGGGCCATGTGCTGTCGGTGCCAAGGAGGGGCAGGCAGAGGTCTTGGCACACAGCCACGCCCTGAAGCCAGAGGGCCTGCGGGGAAGGCCACCTAGTTTAGCTGTCAGGGACACAGGCCTCTGATGACTGACCAGCCCAGATTGGAGTCCTGGGTCTCTGTCTCCTCCTGTTTGCATGGCTGTGGACAAGATGCTCAGCCTTGCTCTGACCTTCAGTTTCTCTTGTATAATATGAGGTTGACACCCCATAGGTATCACTGGAATTAAGTAAGCCCATGTCTCTGAAGCACTCAGTATGGCACCCAGCCCATAAGAAGCACCCACAAAAGTTACTTGTTCAAATACCATTCAGTGGGCATTTCAGAACAGGATGGGCTAAACCTTAAACATTAATTATTCACCTCATTTGATTGAAGTAGTAATGCATATGATTGACACACTGAAAGTACCACCCACAAAGAGCCAGTGATAAAATTTTGGAGTTGTGCTGTCTCTCTCTGTCTCTCTCTGTCTCTCTCTCTCAAACACACGTCTTTTTTTTTAAACAAATGAACTGTGTTGTATTTGCTACTGTGTAACCTTCCCTCCTGTCCACCCAATGGCCTTTTGTCATTTAAGGTTGTCTGCTCCTGTAGTTCTCAAACTTTTCAGCCTCGGGACTCCGTCATACTCTTAAACATGCTTCAGAACTCCAAAGAGCTCTTCAGTTTTTTTTGGAGGGATTATATCTGTTGATATATTTACCATCTTAGAGATTATAATTGATGTAACAAAAGATTTCGAACTCATTTAAAATAGTAATAAGCCTACTTTGTGTCAATGGAAATAAACCGTTTTTATGAAAAATATTTCCCAAACAACAAGAGTCAGAAGACCGGCCTTGTCCGCTCCCACAGCCCCTCGCTGCCTGCCCTGACAGAAGGCAGCATTCTCACGCCATCTTTCCTGCGTTTGAGCTGCTCTGTGGGAGCCTCTGGAAACACTCACTGCCCACTAGTGAGAGAACAGGGAGAAGAAGACCAACAACATCTTAGTTTAAAGATAGTGTCACTTTCTGGATCCCATGAAAGGATGCTGGGATCCTCAGGGGTCCTCAGACTACGCTTCGGCCCCCTTTGTAACGCCTGCCTGCCTGAGGCTGGGCCCAGCACTTCCCTCCAGCCCCAGAGGCTCATTGGGCCCCTCATCCCGCGCCTCTCCCACCCGTCCATGAAAGGGGTTCATGCAGACTCTCTCTTGTTTGCAGAATGTGTGACCATGTTTCATGCCGCCTCACAGCACCTGTGGTGGGGTGGACTGCCTGGGGTCCTCGGCTGGCCCTGCCCTTTGTCCTGGTCACACAGACCGCTGTGTCCAGAGGCTGGTCCCAGAAGGAACTGTTGTCCCCAAGCTCTGGGGACTTCCATCGGCCTAGCTCATCATGCCTATAGACCACAGGGGAAGCACCCAGCTCCTGACTGTCCTTACCCCAGAGGGCTCCTGGCCACAGGCCGTGGTGCCAGCTGGGATGGCACTCAACCACGTGGTGCCTCCTTTTCAGAAATGCCGGCCAGGCTGACAGAGCCTGGTTTGTGAGGCTCGGTGGGTCTATGCGAGAGCCCCTGTTTGCCTTGGCTTTGGCCTGGCTTCTCAGCTGGCCGTCCAGCCCTTTTCACAGCTTGGCTGGAGTGAAAAACAAAGTTTTCGAAACTTCATTTTTTTCAAAGACAAAAATTCCTGGACCTGTAGCAAGGAAAAAAAAGTTATGACTGTAATCGTGAGAACCAATAGCCAAAGTGGAATGATGAGAGTGTGGAAATATTGAAAGTCATCAGAAACAGCACAGCGCCCCGTCAGGAGACAGGCTGGTGGGGGTGGGGGCAGGGAGCCGGCCCCCAGATGCGCGTGCAGTGCAGGCTCTGCTGACTTCTCCCTGCGTCAGCGTTTGGGGAAAGACGGATGTGCCGGGATGCGGGCCTCACTCCTGTCTGTGTGAGCGGGGCCCGCGCTGAATGTCTGCGGGTGGCATCTATCATCTGTGACCTGCGGCATTTGTACTTGTTGTTTATGGTCTCTTGGCATGCATTGTTTTCTCAGGGCTGAAATATAGCGCGTTAATGAGGTGTCTCTCCGCTCGAGAGGATGCGGGCAGTGCCAGAAGACGCCCTGGCAGCGTGCTGACTAGTTTGTCAACAGCTGCACACGGTGGCGGCTGCTGTCCAGGCAAAGAAGGACAAGGAGTGGAGGTGCTGGGAGAAGCCGCAGGTGGGGACTGAGGACTTTGGCGCCAGGGAAGTAAGGGTCTGGCCTGGAGGGGACTGACTAGGGGCATTGGTTTCTGGGACTGTGGGCCCTGTGCCAGTCATCACAAGGAGGACTGTGGCTCAAGGGTGACGGGCAGCCCGGGTTTGGGTCCTGACTTCCCCACTTTTGGCCATAAGCTCTGCTCTGGGGCCGGATGCTCCTCCACAAAGTGGGAGGTGACACCCATTGTTGCAGGTGTTGGGAGATTTGGCAGTGGCCTGGGGTCTGTGCGGGGTGAATGGCCACAGGGTGGTGCCTGTGCCTGGCATGGTGAGTAATTTGTGCATGCTGCCTCCCTCCTAGGCTGGGACCTGGGAACAGGTAGGCACCACACCATCAGTACATGATGTGTGAGCAGAACGGAGGCTGATTCACTATTGACACCTGCCTGTGGGCCCTAACAGACCCCATGTGGACTGAGGAGCCAGGAGAAGTGGACCAAGTATAGAGGGAAAGCCCGAGGAATGGCCTCGGGCTAGACATCTTAGCCTGGGGACTCGTGCCCCGGGTGCAAGAGAGGTGCAGGATACTGCTCACTCGGAGGGAGGGCATATGGGGAAGGAGCAGAAGGGGCAGAGCTGTTTTGGTGGGGAAGTAGTCCAGGCAGGGAAGAGGCTGGGCTTGGAAGGAATTTGAAGACAGTGTCCAGGATGAGGAGTTTTCTCGCGCGAGAAGAGATGGGAGAGATGGCGGCATGCCCTCATAGCAAGGCCAGCAGCAGCGGTGAGAGCTGTTCCCGAGCTGTGACCACCAGCCCTGGCCCAGGCCTGCAGCCTGCTCTGGCTCTCTTCTGTTCTCACAGCAGCCCCCCAACAGGAGGGCATTCACCCACGAGCTCTGGGCCATCGGTCCCGCTCCAAACTCTAGAGTATTCTAGTGGAATTCTCCAAGCTGGGTGTAAAGTTTACACAGGAGAGATCGTCCTAAAGAGCCAAGACTGTTTTGTGAGAGAACACTGAGAGGGGGGAGGTCTGGCCTACCCGCTCCTGAACTGTCTCACGAAGCCACAGTGGTGAGAGCAGAGCGCTGGAGCAGAGGGCACGGTCCAAAGGGGTGAGAGGGTGCTGGGAGCTTGGTTAGCAGGGTGGCTGTTCTGCTGGCAGAGGGGACGGGCTGTTCGCAGGTGGTGTTGGGTTATGTAGAGACAAAACAATCCATGCCTCATGCTCCTTACAAAAATAAATTGAAAATGGATTTAAGAACCAGATTTTTAAAAAATCCAGCTCATGAAAGGAGACCGCCCTGCGTGCCCTTGCACTTTGACGGCGTGGAAAGCCTTGAACAGGCACGGGATGTGAAAGCCGGGCAGGAGAAGATGCATGTGCACTGCCACATCGAAACTGCGTACTTTTTTCTGACCTTTTGTTATGAGAAATTTAAAATACTCTGCAAGGGTGAAAGATACAGGAAAGTCCTGGCACCTGATTCTGCCAGGGACAGTTTACTCTCCTTGATCACATGTCTCTGTCCGTCTGCCCTCTCTCCGTCCTGCACTTCAGCCGATTTTTGATGCGTCTCAAAGCAGATTTCAGCTATCAGGAAAGTTGTGAACTTTTCTTTGGAAAAGATGCCATCACCTCCGTTAAGACAAGTGACAGACTAGGAGAAAGCATGTCCCGAGCACGTAACATGACAGAAGAACCTGGACAAAGCAAAGACAAAGAATGTCCAGCTTTTAAAAACTGGGTAAAATGTAAGAGCAGTCAGCTAGTGGCAAAGGAATTATCGAGGTAGTTTAAAAGTAAGGGGAAAACCCCTCTCCGTACTCAGCAAAGATGTCAAAGCCCGCAAATGTTCAGAGAAGACAGGAGTGGTGGGGACGGTTGCTGGTGGCATGTCAGCCGAGCTGCAGGGCCCACAGGGCACTTGGCAGCAGGTGATATAAACTTCAAGCCCCTTGAGCCAGCACTTCCCTCCTCCAGCACTGACTGGAGGAACAGGTGCATGTGGACCGAGGGAGATGTGTGTGGAAAGGTCCCTGTAGCATCGTTTGTAACAAAAAATTGGAAACAGCCTAAACAGTCCAGAAATGGTTAAACAAATGATGGCATTTCCATCGTGAGGAATCATTTGCCACAGCTAAGAGTGAGTTAGAGCTATGCATTCTCACGTGGGATGCTCTCTAAGAAACCCTGTTAAATGAAGCATGAACAGAAAACCTCTGTTACTTGTGCAATGAAGCGCACAGAAACTCACAAAGGTAGGAGCCAACATTCCTGGGTTCTTGCTCTTCCAGGCCCCTTCCAGGCTGGTCCTCAGACTGAGCCTGTGCAGTACTGTTATGGCCTTTACAGACGAGGAATGTGAGGCGAGGCATGCTAGCATCCCGTCCGGACTCTTCCTGCCTCCACAGCTGTTGGTCTTTCTGCAACACATCTCCTTTGTCCAGGCATGAGAAAATGCTACCTGCACCTATCGATTGATTGCTCAGGGAACTTAATTCCTTTCCCACCCCCCGTTTTCAGACATTGTGATTCCTTCGAATGCTGCATCTAAAAGAACGTACAGTTGCAGATCAGACAAACCATTTAGTGGCCAGCTGGGAGAAGGTAGGGGACATGTCAGGGGCAATGTTCTTGGCAAAGGAGTGAGTGTTCTGAGGCTGCTGTTCCTTCCTTGGGGCTGGCTGGAAGTGACCTAGGCACTCTCCTGCCCGTGCGGGAGTAGCATTTCCACTTCAGAAAACCAGCTCCTCAGGACCGTGTGATGGAAGGCTGCTCTCCTTGGTGTCCTGCGGGGCATGCTCCGACCTGAGGGGCTCACAGAACCACCTGGCCCCCCAAGCTCACCTGTGCCCTCCTGCCACAAAGATCCATGAGATCAAACCTCATCTGTAGTCTCATTTGCCTTTTTATTCCCCTTGTCCGGAGAGATATGTCCCCCAAAATATTGCTAAGATCGATGTCCAAGAGTTTACCGGGTATGTTTTCTTCTAGGAGTCTTACGGTTTCAGGTCTTAAATGTAAATCTTTAATCCATTTTGAGCTTATTTTTGCATATGGTGTAAGAACGTCATCTAGTTCTTTTTTTTTTTTTTGCGTGTATCTGTCCAGTTTGCCCAAGATCATCTTTTGAAGAAACTCTCTTCCTCCCATTGCGTAGTTTTGCCCCCTTTGTCACAGATTGATTGACCATAGAGACATGGGTTCATCTCTGGGCTCTCTCTTCTGTTCCATTGGTCTGTGTGTCTGTTCTTGTGCCAGGACCAGGCTGCTTTGATTACAGTGGCCTTGTAGTATAGTTTGAGATCAGGCAGCGTGGTACCTCAGCTTTCTTCTTTCTGGAGATTACGGTGGCTGTTTTGGGTCCATGTAAAGATTATTTGTTCTAGTTCTGTGAAGAATACTGTCGCTATTTTGATAGGGTTTGCGTTGAATCTGTAAATTGCTTTGGTAGCATGGACATTTCAACAATGTTCATTCTTCCTGTCTATGATGACGGTACAAATGTCCGTAGGCAGATGAATGGGTGAAGAAGGTGTGGTATAGGTACGCCCTGGAATGCTGCTTAGGCATAAAAAAGAATGAAATCTCACCACTTGCCACAACATGGATGGACCTAGAGGATATTGTGGAAGGGAAATAAGACACTTACTTGTGGAATCTAAAAAAAGAAATAAATGAACAAACAAAACAGGAACAAACTCATGCGCACAGAGAGCAAATTCGTGGTCTCCCAGTGGGAGGGGTGTGGGCAGATGGGTGGCAAGGGTAAAGGGATCAAGCATGCAGATTGCCAGCTTTCAAAGCCATCCCAGGGATGTGCAGCACAGCGCAGGGAACATAGTCCGTGACTTTGTGATGACTGTGTGCGGCGCCCGGTGGGCACCAGCCTCACCAGGGTGATCACTTAGTGAGTTATGTGAATGTCTGATCACCATACTACACACCTGAAACTAATACAATATTGTATGTCAACTGTAATTGAAAATAAAATTTTAAAAATCTCATCCGCAAACGTCAGCAGCAACATTTAAAAAATCCCTCCACGTGACTTAAATATTCACCAGAGAAGTAAGAGGAGTGCAGAAGGACAGGCAGGAGGGCTTTCTCTTCTGAGGGTTAGAGGTTGGCTGGGGAGGACAGGGGATGGCGGGGAGGCACTATGGGCCGGCCAATAGCAGGGGTGGTACCTCCTCAGGAATGGCCTTTCTCTACGGGCATCTGGGGGCCAGACCTGGGGGGCCAGCAGGGAGGGGCAAGGCTCTGCTGACCCCCAAAGGCAGGCTCTGGAAAGCACCCAAGGACAGCTGGGGGCAGGCCAGCGTTAGCGGCAGCCACCTTGCTTCCCAGACAAGTGGAATCTCATTCAGCCAGGCTTATACCTTAACCGCCAGGGCTCTGTTTTCAGGCCCAGCCCATGGAGTGGCCTTATGCTTCACAGCAGATGCATTATTTGGTATTGTTTCTCTTAAAGAGCCCCCCAAAGTTGTATAAGCTTCAGGCCCCGCCCCCGCCATGGAATCTGGATCTGTCGTGGGCAGCAGTGTTTTGGAGGGCAAGAGGCCTGAGAAGGCCTGGTGTGGTATGCATGTGTAACCTGGGAGGGGCTAGGCCTCGGCTCTGGGTCTGCAGGGATGCATCTATCTGAGGCTTGACCCAGGTGCCCCCGAGTGTCACCATGCACTGCTTCCCCCGCAGGCCCAGAGCACGAGCTTGCTCCTGACCACTGCCAGCCCTGTCCAGGGTCCCGCTGATCACTTTCCCATCCTACCATGTCAGCCTGAACTTCCCGAGACCAGACTGCAAACCTGGCGGACAGATCCTGTGTCTCCAGGGCCTCGCACCAGACCCTTGAGAAAGTTTCTAAGTAAACTCTTTTGGCGAGGCTTAGAATTGGCCATGCACGCTTCAAAAATTAGAATGCGGCTTACACACAGCAAAGCGCACACATACATAGCATACAGACTGGCGAAGTTTCATTGTGTAAACACACGCACATGACCAGTACCCAGGTTAAGAGACAGACTGCAGCCAGCATCCCTGCTCCGCTGGTGCCCACTCCCAGCCGTCACCCACCGGGCGGCTGCGCTCCAGCCTCTGAGAGCGTCGCTGGGCTTTTCTTCTTCTTGGCAATGCAGCCGTGCGCATGCGCACTTGCGTGTGCAGCCTCTGTCTCGCGTTTGGGGCGTTTGTGCGTGCTGCTGCAGGCAGTGCTGGCTTGTTCCTTCTCGTTGTCCGACGGTGTTGCTCCTCTCTGTGAGGGCAGCCCGGTGCACGGCGCTGCCCTGGCCTCGCTGCCCTCGGGGCCGCTCTGCTGCCTGCAAGCGCCCTGGAACGGCCTCGGTGAAGACGTGTGCGCCTCTGCCGGGGCGCACCAGGGGCGAGACTGCGGGTCCTTGGGTATGCATGTGGTCAGCTCTAGTAAATGCTGCCAGTTGTCTAAAGGGGTTACACCGGTTGCCTCGGTTTTGATACTGGAACCTGCTATTAAAAGGTTACTTGTCTATTTAAAAAAAACTCTCCTATATTAACATCTAGGGCAAACCGTTCATATTGAGATGGGTACGTTGAAATGTTGGCTGAGCCCAGGCTCCTGATGGGGAATGAAAGAATTGTGAACTACAGAAAAATAGACCTGGGGGGTCGTCTCTTACACACCGACGCTCCTGCTTGAGCTTCCTCCAGCCACAGGCGCTCACTCTGGCCTCCGCGCTGGACACTTTATGTCCAGCGGCCATGTGAGAAAGACAGACAGGATCCGTCCCCCTCCCATGTCCCCCTCAGATGCATTGGTGACTTTTTGTGTGGTTAGCAATGGCTCTAACTGAGGAAGATCACCTCTTTATACAAATAATTAGGTGCACGAAAAGCTGCCTAAGCAAAATCACAGTGTAGTAAAGTCACTTTATAGTGTTTGAAGACTTGGCTGTGTCAGGAGAATGTTTAAATCAATTAATGCCCATCTATGGAATGAGGCAGTATGAACCCACTAACATGATATTTATGAAGAATCTTAATGACACAGTACAATTTAAAAACTAAAAGCAGATAAAAAAATTATATACACTGTAGAGAGCTTATTTTTAAAACTCATTCTATAGCCAAAGAAAAAAGCAAACTTTGTTTAATTTTTCTGGTTTTAAGAATATTCCTTCCTCTGAACTCCCTCTGAGCTTGCCCCGTCTGGCTCAGGTCTACCCTGTCAGCACCCCCACCCCCACCCCCCGGGTCTGGGGGCAGCCACAGAAGGGGCTGTGTGTGTGTGTCCGGCACTGTGACCTCCCAGAGCTCCGTGGTGGATCTGCTTCCTTGCCCAACAGGGACAGGGACTTCACTTTCTGTGGCTTCAGGTGCCTTTGGTGTCCAGCCCTGGGCCTTCCCACACTCAGCTTTGACTTGGGATAGAGGCCTTTAGCCAGGTACTGCCCGGCCTGGAGGTGTCCTTAGAACAAGCGGAAAATGGAAAAGGATCTTGTAGTAGGGAAACTTGGTCGAAAAGACCGAGTGTCGGGAAGGGCTGGAGGGTCAGCTGCAGACTGGTCTGGAGGGGCTGTGATGTCGGAGCAGTGTGGGTAGGGTCAGGTCTGGTGTTAGCATTCTCGCTCTGGTGGGGATAGAGAGAGACATGAAGGAGGCTGTCCCAGACTCTCTCCAGGCAGGGGGTAGGAGCCACCCAGCAGTGTGTGGTGAGAGTCGGCAGGCTGGAAGGAGGGGGCTGCACGGAAGGTGGGGGACACCCTGGCCAGGCTGCTCCCCTAACGAGGCACACGTCCGCTAGTCTGCTGTGGCTGCAGCGCTGCCACGGGCTGGACACCTTTGAGATGATCAGGCTGCAGTCACTCAACGGCCAGGCTGTCACCCCACAGTTGCCCTTAATGACTGCTTCGGAGTTTGTGGGCGAAGACCAGTGGATTCCAGTTCAGTGTGCCACACTCTGCATGTGCCTCTGATGGGGAGCCTCCGACCCAGCCTGCCGCACGAGGGGATCCCTCCTGCCAGCTGAGGCACTTTCTTCAGCATCTAGCAAAGCTTTGGCGGCGGGCTCTAGCTCAGCATTTGGGATTTTAAATGCCGGTGAAAATGCCTGTGTGGAGAAGCGGGTGTGTGTTTTCCCCGTCTGCACATTGTGCTGGAGACAAGGGGAGGAGCGGATTGGAGCCCACAGAGCGAGCTGCCGCTCCCAGCTCCCTGCCCCAGCTGCCTGCACGCACCCACCAGGCGGTGTGCCTGCTTATAAACTTCTGTCCCGCTGGGGGCTCGAACAGGGCAGAAAGGGGTTCTTGAAGGACCTCGAGTGTGAGGAATGGGAAGCAGGGCGCATTTCTGTCCACAGATAGGCAGCACCGAGGGACTGCCGGCTTTGAGTTCTCTGTCCATGTATGTACTTGGGTCCTCCCTGTGTTTTGCGTGAATTTCTAGCACCCAGCCATGGGCTTGTGCTAACTAGGAACTTTAATTAGAAAATTGGGCAAGCCTAATTACTTTCCACTCAGATCTAAAGCAAAGGGACCGATGAATTTTTTTCCTCCCATTTTTTTCCAGCCTGGGAGGGGGCCCCTCCCTTCTCTAGGTCCAGGCACTGCAGTTGCATCCTGTTGTCTGAAATCTCTGCTTCCCACCGCACCTCCACGCCCTCACAGGCTCTGGCCCTCTTTCTCCCTCCAGCTCTGCGCTCAGGAGGGGAAACCAGGTCACACATGCGGTTATTCACAAACACACACAAACCTTGTTTTGCCCCACTGAGAAGGAAAGCTTGTGGTCTTTCTGTCCAAGCTCTGGAATACCCCAGACAGCAGGAATGAGCCAGAAAAAGCAGGTAGGGACTGAGTTAGGACAATTGAGATATTCGTATCTTAGAGATTATAAAAAGGTAAATTATATCTTAAAGCATAATTTGGTTTGTACTGGTTTTGAAAAATTTGGGTATGTGAGGTGAAGGCGAGCTTAATTTGACATTGAATTATGGTTTTCATCTGTCCTGGTACACAGGACCCAGCCCTGCTCTACCTGGTCCCACTGACAGAACTAGAGAGATGTCTACCCCAGGGCGCAAAACATTGAAACCAGTCTTTCTTTTTAGCTGACCTTAAATGCAGCACCTCATGGTGGAAAAGCTACCTGTGTTACCATAGCAACATGACCTGCCAGAGCCTCAGTCTCCACGTCTGTAAAATGGGGGTGAGGCACTGACTTTACAGGATGTTGAGTAGGGTTATCTGAGCAGGTCCATGTGTTAGATGCACAGAGGCCGCTTTCTCTCTGAAGACCTTTGAGGCTTTTGAGAAAGGCAGCTCACACTCAGAGCTTCTGGACCCCACTCCCCAGTGCCCTGCCAAAGTCACCCGTGCCACACCCAGAAGTACTAAGATTGGGACAGTGTCCAGCCTGAGGAAGTGCAACCCTCCCCCCTTCCCCAGGGCCCCTGGGATGTGGGAAGGGCAGAAGGGAGGAAGGAGAGGGGCCGGGAGGGCTGGAGAGAGCTGGAGCTCCCAGTGACCCCGCTTCTAAAGGCAACTTGCAGTGCCAGGTCCTTGGGGATGGAATGTAACGAGGGACCAGTAAAGCCCTACAGGTTGACTACAGGGAAGGGGAGGTACAGCTCGGATGTCAAACAAATCAACCTACTTCTGGGATTTTCCCTGACTATGGGTTTACAGCCAGTCTCTGGATGAATGTGGCTGCCCATAGTTAGTTTGACTCTGCAAAGCACTTGCCTTTGGAAGGAGCAAGGTGAGACCACCCGGACATTATGCCAGGAGCCGCAGCTGCAGGGGGGCCCAGAGTGGGATGAGGCCTCAGAGGCCGGGAGCTCTCTGTCGGTCTGTCTCCAGGCCGCCTCGTCTACAGGGAAGGGGTGGGGGCTGCGAAGGAGAAGGAGCGTGGTGTGCAGGGTGGAGGATACCCAGCTTGGAGGCGAGGGGGTCCTGGCCCCGCTCCAGTCTCACCTGTGGAATGCAGGTGTCCCTGAAAGGCCTGGACATTCTGTGAACATGGGAAGTACAGCTGGAGGGAAGCAGAGCAAGCCAGAGAGGGCAGTGGCTCCAGCCCCAGCCCAGAGCTGACAGGCCTACTCGGGAAGACCCGGCTGGCGGCCTTTGAGGTGAAGGGCCTGGGCTGTCCCTGCTTTCTGTCATGTCACTCAGTCGTCCATCCCATGGCGGACAGTGGGGTCCCTCTGCCTTCGGAGACGTTCCCTCGTGAGCCCTACTGACCTTTGCTTTCCTCTAAAACTCATTTCTCACCTCACCCAGCTGCACGCCTAGTCTCATACCTGGTCTGATGGGTCTCTGTTTCTTTGTTTTTCTTTTTCTAAGTCAGGTATACTTTTCGCATGGTGCAATTTTCCCGTTTGAGATGCACCGTTCCATAAATTTTAACAAATACGAGCAGTCTTGTAACAACCACCACATCAAGATACGGAACGGCTTCCTCTCCCCCAAATGTGCACCCCGCCCTTCGCAGCCGCTCTCCCTCCCCTCACCCACAGCCCTTGGCCACCCCTGTTACGTTTTTGTTCCTGTGATTTTGCCTTTTCCAGAATATCACACAAATGGCCTCGTAAAGTATGTTTAGCTGGGGCTTCTGAGGGAGAAAGCAGAGGGTGCCTTCAGTCCCTGCAGGCGGTCAGCCTCAGAAGTTCACACCCCTGTCAGGCCTAGAGGAAGATAACCTTGAACCCAGCCTCACTGTACCGGAAGTTGTGAGGTTTGCAGAGATTTGTTGGTCACTTGCCACATTTACTCCTTAAATACCCATAGCCCTCGTGGGAGAAGAAGTATCGTGATCCCATTTAATAGACCAAGAAACGGGGGCTCAGAGAGGTTCAACAATTCACTAAGGTTGCACAGCTAAGAGTTAAGCCCAGTTCTGTTATGTGTGGCCTTTGAGCCGAGTCTCACAGATGTTGCTTCCCAGTGGCAGGTATGGCCCTGGTACCTGGTGGGTGGTGGGAGTAGTGGAGGCCCCTAGACCTGTGTCTCCAGTCCCTGTCTCTCAAGGGGGCTTCCTTCCAGGTAAAATTGTCTATACTTCGGACCCCCATTCCCAGGAGATGCATGTGTTGATGTACGATTTTTAGGAACGGGAATTTGCACCTTCAGGCTCTCAGCAAGCGCCCAGTGCTGGGCTCACGGCCACATATCACGAGCATGCCTGACTGTGATCACACTCACCCTCCACCCCACTGCCTGGGTCCCACCAGGCCCCGCCTGGCTGGGGACAGAGCACCCACCTGGTAGGGGGAGGGAGGCAGGGGCCAGGGCCGCATGGAGAGCACCGCCGTGCACACAGATGGTGGAGTGGACAACGAGCCCACAGAGGCTGCCCACCACACATGCTGGCTGGCGGGAGGGCTCAGGTAGAGGACAGTATCGCAGTCCTGGGACCAAGTGCCACTAAACCTTATGGGTAATGGGTTTTTCATCCCCTGGGTAATAGGAGACACCAAAAATGCAGACATTACTTAGTGAGTCCCTCACCTCCCTGGCCCCATTCAGCAGCCTCAGAGAAGGACATTGCCCAGCGTCTAGTCGTGTGTGGATTTAATGGGGTTTCCAGCTAAACCTTCCATCAAATTTACGGCTGTGCCTGTCTCCTGACCTTCCCCCTCATACACATTCTTTTCGGAAATGAAGCTGTGTGCAGGCTGCGAGGTGTCACTCCCCCCCCCTTTGCAGATATACAGCTGTGGGCCCTGGTTGGGATGGTGGATTTAATCAGCCTGGTCGCCGCGGTTCACCCACCCCTAAGCCCAGTGGCATTAGAACAGTCATCAGGGCCCGAGCGGAAGGGGCAGCGCGGTCAGCACAGGCTTATCCTGCCAGCCACGCGCTCAGGCCCAACCCTTGTCCCACCGCCCTGCGGGAGTGAGGCTGCCCATCTGCTCACCCCACGAGGTCAGAGGAGGGGTCCTTGCCCTGCCTTCTGCCAGCCCCCCCGCCCTGTGTTGCTGCTGTTGGCCGGCACCTGGACTCCAGCCCCTGAGCTCCCCTCGACTCCCTCTGCCCATTTCTGGCTCTCTTCTCTGCATGCCCGCTCCCATCTCTCTGACCATCTAAATCTGACTGCCCTTCAAGGTCCAGCTTAAGGTCACTACCTCCAGGAACCCATCCCTGATTCTCCTCTCCCCAGCCAGGAGGATCTCCCTCTGCGAGTGCTGAGGGTACCAGGAACAAAAACCACCGGTGCTGCCCCTGTGGAGCCTACTGCCTGTGAGAGTTTGCAGCCCCAGTGGACAGTGGGCCTTGAGGGCGAGCCTGTCTCTGTCCACTTGCTGCCGAGCCTGGCCCACAGAAGGCACCTGTTATTGTGGACCCTGTCATTGTCATTGCCATAGGGCCATGTTGTCAGACCCCTGTCCCAGAGAGTGAAAATGCAGTCACACTGCCAGCCCCACTGGGCTCTGTGAACGGAGCCACCACCAACGGGGCGGGCTGCAGCCCCTCAGAGCCAGGGCACCAGCCTCAGGCTGCCTGCTCCCCTCCGGCCCCTTGGCTGGGCAGGTGGCTTCTCCTGCTCCTCTCGGTTGTCTTCGGGGGGAGCATGTGTTCTCCTGGCCCTTCCCTTCCTGGCCCGTGTTAGCCTCACTGTGTTGGAGGCCATAGCAACAGGCAGTGCCCTGTGCCTGCTTGGACAGACAGCACGTGAGGTGGATGCTGGCACCGCAGGGTGTCCAGCAGGTGGGCAGTGACTCAGACTTGAGGCCTCTGGGGCTGATGAAATATAAAACTGTCTGCTCCTTGGAGCCGAGGGCCTCTGCGCTTTGCGTTGGTGGCGGAAGAATCAGCTAGCGCGGAACCTCACTCGATCACGTGAGAGGCGTGCTTCAGGTGGGGGACAGGCCATTGGCGTTCAAGTCATCGTTGTTTTCACGTAGGACCGTGAGCTAAGGAAATGGAACAAGGAAACCACTCTGTTTATTGAGCATCTGTTAGCTGCCAGGTCTTCTCACACCATTTAGCGTGTGCTCCTCACACCGACCTCAGGAGGAAGGGACTCCTACTCCCATTTTGACAAAGACTTTATGAGGAAGAGTGACAGGGTCAGACCTGCATTTTGGAAAACTCTCACTGGGCTTCCTGGGGGGCAAGGGGGCTGCTTAGGAGGCCACTAGGGCTTAGACAAGGACAGAGAGTCTGGGGCAGGGCCACGGTGGCAGGTGTGCTGACCCCACGCCACATCCACCATGTGGACTAGGGCCAGGAGGCAGGCAGGATGTGCTGGCTGAGTGGATGGCGGTGCCCCGCCTCCTGCCCCCCAACAAGGGAAGAGCCGTGCAGAGGAGATGCCGACGTCTTCTTTTTGGACGTGTCACATCCAAGGTGCCCAGGATTTGTGCAAGGAATGGCCAGAGCAACCCAGTGCTTAGGAGAGAGGTCTGGGCCCGAGAAACACCTGGTGAAATACATGTACCTGGTAGGCACATCCATGTTTTTTCCCTGTAGGCGCCTGTGACCCTCTAGGAAGAGGCCTGGCTTCTCAAGCCTCAGAAGCTGGCCCTAGTGGATTCCTGTGGTCACCGAAGGCAGGAGGCTCGATGTTGTCTGAAAACGCCCACATGGCGAGTGGTGGCCAGCGCAAGCTGCAGGCCCCGCCACGTACTCCATGCGCCAGTGTCAGGGACAGCCCATTCTGTAAACATGCAGCTCAGGGGTGACCTGGGAATATACCCCCCGGGAACCTGAGTCGATGCTCAAATAAGATCAGTGCGAGCCAGAGCATCTAGCCTGTGATTATCACCCTCTTGAAGTGCTCTTTTCCTTCCCAGGCTGGGTGTTGGATTTCCGCAGGGCTTGTGAGCAACACCAGGGCACGCTCTGCACAGCCAGCTCCCCGGCGCTGGGCAGCCCAGGAAGGTCGCTGTTTGAGGTTAGCCTTGAATCAACTTGTGCCATGTACTTGGGAGCATTTCAAAGGAGGCGGGTGCGCACACAAATCATTATGAGGCTAATCAGAAGTGTGGTTGTTTAGTGAGATGTGTACACAGCGATCATTGTTACGAGGGCCCTTCTCCCACAGAGGCCATTATCCGGAGCAGGGTGCTGTTTGCCTGGTTTTGTCTGGGCCACAATTTGCATTCACTTGATGGATTGTCAGGGTCGGGGGTCTCCTCCTTGGGAAACAGTGGAGTGGCTGGAGCAAACCCTTAAGAGGAAGGGGAGCACTAATACCAGAGTTTGCCCAGGTCCTTGAGAGGGCCGGATCCTGACGCGGTGCTAGGTCAATATGACAGACGGCTAAGCAGCTTTGGAAGTTCTTTCAAAGAGCCCTTTTATTGCTCACTCAGACGGGGACCCGGCGAGTCCACTCCAAGGCAGCTTAGACACGGCTAGCAGGACCTGGCCCGTGGGCTCCTGGTTCTTTGCCAGCTACAGTCGCCTGTGGCTCAATTCAAGTTTGCCACAGTGATTTGGAGTGGCCTTCCTCTCGTTCATCCTGCGTGGGCCCCCTGAAGCCCCTGCCCTGTCTCCTACCTTCCCTCTCTCCGGCTGCATGCTGAAGGGAAAGTTCCAGAGGGAGGAGGGGGTGCTTGCCAGCTGGGCGGGGGGAAGGCCTCCTTCGCCGGGGTAAGCATTCTTAGCTGCCAAAATGCCTTGCAGTCCAGTGTTGTTGCTGTCTTTTTTGGCAAGATGGGAGGTGTTTTGGTTTCATTTTTGGCGTTTTCTGGGACGTCAGTGACACCTGGTGACTCTGTTTGCTCCCTCGGTGAGCCATTGCTACTGAGCAGTGTCCCAAATCTGTCCTTTGGAGCAACATCGCCACTGCTTTTATCTTCTTATTTTGTGTTGCTTTTTTGCTTTGGATGCAAAGGACCTGTGCTCTGTGACTTAGGGGAGGGGGTGGCGGAGTTCGTGATAGACGTGAGCCTGCACTCGGGTTGGGGTGGGGTGTGTGTGGCGGTGCGGTTTTGGAGTACAATCTGCATTCATAACCATCCGAGTTCTTTTTGTCACCGCCAGAACTGTGTGGTACAAAGTGACCGTCACCAGTGACACCAGGTTTCCTCTACCCGGCCTCTATTCAGAGCTGCCACTTGCAGGGTCCAGTTCAGGGCCAGAGGTCACAGCCAGGGAAGGGGCCCCACTGAGAGGCACACAGGGTGACTCCTTTTTTCTGAAAGAACACCACAATTCACAGCCTTGTCAATTAGCAGTGACTTACTGTGCACCTTTCTCTCTGCTCACGATGAAAATGGAGGTGGTGGATCTGCCAACCCAGCACCCGGCAGAGACCAAGTCTCCCTTCTCCCCAGGGTGCAGGGGGGACAGGCAAGAGGGCCCAGGCTGGATGGTTGGAAGGACTTGGTCCAGCAAAGGCATGCTCCCAGGGCGAGATCAGTAGGTCAGGCGCCGTGGGACCCCAGGGGAACAGAGCCCACTTTGTACCTGGTCTTCAGGGAGCAGGAAGATGGGGCCCACAGATAATAAGCCTCTCTCTTTTGACCCTTTGTTCCTGCCTGTCACAAAGGCTGTTGAAAGTGGTTGGAAGGCATGTGGGCCTAGTGTGGCCTTGTGTTCTCAGGTGGCTTCAGTGGCAGTTTTTCATCTTCTCACCTTAAGCCAGTCCTCAGCCGGTGGTTGGGAGGCAAAGGTGGAGGAAGGGAGGACCTCGCGTCTCAGAGAGCATGGTCCTGCACCCTGGGAAGGCATGAGAAATCCAAACACGGCATAGATGCAAAACATAGAACGCCAAACACTTAGAAAATCAGTCTTCAGGATGAGGGCCAAGCACAGGATTTTGACACCAAAAGCATCATCCACAAAAAGAAAAATTGGTAAATCGGACCTTACCACAAATTTACAATTTGCTCTTCAGAAGACCCTGTTAAGAGGATGAAAAGACAGGCCACGGACTGAGAGAAAATACATACAAACCCCACATCAGAAAGGACTAGTGCCCAGCACTGTAAAGCACTCTCGAAACTCACCAAAAGAAACAGGATGGCAGGCCGGAAAGAGGCGTCTCACCCAGGGGACGCACTCAGATGGCAAATAGGCACACGGAATGACGTATGACTTCACTAGCCCTTTGGGAGCATAGGCTCGGCCCGCAGAGAGATGCTGTGTCACCCCCGCCAGCGCAGTTAAAGTGAGAAACTAGTGACGGCCCCAAATGCTGCGGAGCGTGTGGAACAGCTGAGTCACTCACGCGTCGACAGTGGACGTGTAAGATGGTGTGACCACTCCAGAAAACACTCTGGCAGTTTCTCACTGCATGAAACCCGCACACACCATGTGATCCGGTGCTTGCGTTCTCGGGCATTTACCCCAAAGAAATGAAAATTTAGCTTCACACAAAAACCTGCACGTGACTGTTTCTAACAGCTGTATCTGTAATGACCACAAACCGGAAACAACCCAGGTGTCCTGCAGGGGTTGAATGCCTGTACAAAGTGCGGTCCACCTGTCCTGTGGGTTACTGCTCAGCAGTGGGAAGGAACAAACTCCCAACACACACACAGCGCCTTCGATGAATCACTAAGAAATTGTGCTGAGTGGAAAAGCCAGTCCCCAAAGGTTTTAGACTATAACCTTAGATAAAGTGTTTGAGTGACAAAATTTTAGAAGTGGAGAGCAGACTACTGGGATCAAAGACAGGGGGTGGCAGGTGGGGTGGCAGCAGGAGGAGACGGGTGTGGCAAACGGCACGGGGAGTGTCTGATGGAGCTGTTCACTGCCTTCACTGAGGGGGGATGCGGGGCTTGTGCATGCACATGTTGAGTTAGGCAGACCTCAGAGACGCGGCAGGCTGGGTTTCAGACCACCCATAAAGTGAGTGGTCATCTTTTTGCTTGTGGAGGGCCTTGCCTTCAATCTGTAGAACACACAACATCTGTGGAGCGCGATAAAGTGAAGGCCGTGACATGAGGTGTGCCTGTCCGAGTAGAACTGGGGGATGAGAGCAAGACAGGATCATGCCAGTGTTGATATCTCGGTGCTGATGTTGCCTTCGAGTTTTGCATGATGTTAGGGAAATCTGGGGAAAGGATATACAGGATCTCCATACAACTGTGTTTGAATCTAAGATAATCATAAAAAATCAGTTTAAAAAATGCAATGTGGGTTAGGTCATATGTCTTCATTAGATCCTCCCCAAATAATCAAGCCATATGTTCCACGAGGGGTCAGGCCTCCCTGGGGACATCTGCACTTGCAGGAGTCTGGTGAGCAGTCGAGCTGGGGTCAGGGGTCCCCAAAGGCTTGGCTTCCCAAAGCTGGCGGCCGGGCAGTAGGGAGGGGCAAGGGTGGGCAGCCCCTGCTTCATTCCCCTCTAGCCATTTTCCCCTGGTATTTGTTTCTTGGGGATGGCTTGCTCTTACGGTCTTGCCAGGATTGTGTCCATTTGTTCATTCACCGATCATCTATTTGTTGGCAGAAATTTCTGGAGGACCCACCGGGCACCAGGCACCAGGCACCAGGCATGGGGCCCCAGAAGGGAAAGGACCAGCTCTCTGGCTGCAGGGAGCAGATAGGGTCAGGGGAGGGTGGGCAAGACAGCACAAACGCTGTGCGGTCAGGAGCCGTGATGAGACCAGCGAGCACCCTGGACGTGGAGCTGGGTGCAGGGATGAGGTGGAGGGGAAAGAGGACAGAAGGGAGGCCTTCTGGAGGAGACGATGTAGCCTTGTGGGTCAGAGGTGACTGTCTGGATTTGAATTTTGGCCCTGCCTAACCTCTCTTCCTCAGTTTCCCTCTCTGTGAAATGAGGATGAGGAGGCCTACTTTGTAGGGATGGTTCAGAGTCTAGAATGAAACACCGTTGTTAGGTGTCTGGTCTGTAGTGAGTGCTCTGTAAGCATTTGATAAATAAGATTAAACAAGTAGATGAAGCCACTTAGGAAATGTGACTGAAGCCTGGGCCGGAGGGAGGGGAGAGATCAGGGCTGGAGAGGGACGGAAGGCAGGCTCTGGACGGCTTTGTAGCAATGGGCCGGCTTGGGGTGCCCTCCCCTGGGGAGCCAGGTCATATTCCTGCGTTGGTGCTCGGCGCGAAGTGGCTTTCTTTACCAGGGAGGTCACTGTTATCTTCTCTTTTCTTGTGACCGGCCCTTCCTCCGTGTCCCCTGACTCCATTTGGAAAGTAGCAGAAGGGCACTTTTCCCACCAGGCTTTCCTCATTTGCTGGGGACAGAGACCTTGGGGAATTGGCAGAAACTGAGCTGACAAGACTCCTAGGATAGGGATCTTTTTCCCCATGGCGTCCCCGCCATGTGGGACCCCACTGAGGCAAGGTGGGTGAGGCCACCTCCCCTCTGGACCGTGCAGGACTGTTGTGACCTTCTGTTTGGCCATGCAGATTGTTGTCACCCCCTTGGACTACGTAATACAATGCCCTGAACTGGTGTTCACTAAAAGCACTGTCCAGTAGTCCCCTACCTCCTACCTCCCAGTAGGAGTGAGAGGAAGAGAGGAAGCGGGGAAAGAGCAGATTTGCTTCTTTGCTCAAGTCACAAGGGTGTCCTCACCTTGTTTTTGACCTGGGTCATAAGGGGGACATTTGTTTCAGGAGGGGCTCCTGAATGTTGGTGGGCTGAGTACCCCCAGGTCTGGAGGGCTGAGGTCTGGGCTGTGGAACCACTGGGTCTATGCAGCATTAGTTTGCTGGGTAGGACGGAGGGCCCTGTTTGCACCCCAGGAAAGTGGGCACATGAAGCCTCTCTGTCTCACAGCTAGCAAAGGGCCCCAGCAAGAGGAGAGTTCTACTTCTACCAGCTTGGCGCCCTTTAGTGTTTGCAGCAGAGGACATTGTGCCCTGTGTGCACTTCACTGGGTCCTGGCACCCACCTGTTTATGCCCAAGGGCTTTCCCTTGCTGCTGTCCTGACGGCAGACCATGGTACCAGGAAATTATCGCCTTAAATCAACAGCCCTACTCAACAAATGGCTCTGGCAGAATTGGTGCATCACTACTCCAGCCCCTCCCTCACAGTTGGGTGTTAGGTCTACATGGGCTTCCCAAAGTGTCCCTGTGGCACTGAGCCCAGTTGCCCAGAGTGGTGGGGAGGGTGCCGGTGTTCCTGGTTAGCTGCCTCCCTTCCTCGCATGTCCCTGCTGTCCTACAGTTGACCTGCTGCCTCCGAAATAAACCCCTTGCACTCACTTCCTTGTCTTTGGGTCTGCTTCCGGGGCGCCCAGACCAGCTGGAGCTGCTGCCACCTCTCTGGCAGACACCGTGGACCTGAAGTCAGGCGGGGCAGCCCCACTACCCACGCAGCAAGCATGTCTCCGTGCCTCAGTCCCCTCCTGAGCAAAGTGAGAACGATGGCCCTGCTGGGTAAGCTCCTGCCACCTGGCACACAGTTTTTTTGACTTAGGTGTCTCGGAGTGACCCTCTTCGCCCTGTTAGTAGCCCAGCCTGTCTCCACATGAAGTTCTGGAGGGAGGCTGCTATTTCCTGCTCCCAGTTTAGTTTGTGCTGATGGGCAGAGGAGGGGATAAGGGTAGGCTCAAGGTCAATGACCACACTTGGCTCCCCAAGAGAGGGAGAGTTGTTTTCAAAGTTCGGTGGCCTTGCCCTTGGCTCCCCTCCCCCACCCGGGGTATGTGGGTGGCTCTAGGACAATTGCGACTCTTGCTGGGTGCCCACGGCCCCCACAGCCCCTGCTGCAAAGCCTGTCTTGAAGGATCTGAGAGCTGATTCCTTTCTGGGAGCATTTATAAGAGATTTCTCATGGCTCAGTTCCCCCATAGAAAAGTGGGAATTGTAAGTCTTACGTAGCCGGAGAATGAAAGTGCAGGGAGTGAGTCAGCGCAGACGAGAATAGGTTAACAGCATTCATGGCGGGGTCTTGGGAGGAATGACCAAAAACGAAAGAAATAAAGCTACGCACAAAACCAACCAAAAAGGAAACTTTACAGCAGACTAAGAAAAAATGGACGGGACCATCCAAACTCCCCAGACCAAGCAGCTGAAAAAGCAAGCAGCCGGTTTTCTGGGTCTCTGGGTGCACTCGGCCCCTTCAGCCCAGGTCTTTGTGGGCCCTGCTGGGGCATAGTTAGCAAAGCTGTTTATTCTGCATAAGCCCGAGTAATGACTGAGCCTGAAGGGAGAGGAATTGTATAGGGCTGACAGCAGCATGATTTAACGATGAGCCACCTGACCCCCGCTACCCCTCAGCCTGCTCCACAGAATAAATTCGCATTCCTCCGCAGCCCGCTGCATGTTAATCATTAGGGGAGGCTGAGGCCCGGAGGAGGCCCGTGGTGGGGACAGAAGTCTTGAAAGTGGTGGCAGGGGTCCTTCTGGGGCCTTGTGGCAGCTGGAGCTGAGTTTGGGGCCGTCACTACTGTACCTTTTCTCTTTGCTGTTCATCGGAAAATCCGACTCACTGAAAGGGGGAAGGTGGGTCCTATTCTTGGGCTTTAACTTGCCTTCCGGATTCTTCCCAAGCATTTGCGTGTCTACAAATCTGTGCAGTTCTTGAATGCAAAACTTACTTGTTTATTTTTCTAATGCAATTTTGGTGGCAGATGCCTGTTGCCTCCAGAAGCAGATCTCCCCGGGGCCCGCAGCCAGCTGCAGCCAGGTTGGCAGAGGGCTAGTTGTCACTGTGCCCTGCAGGCCTGTAACCTCCCTCTCTCAGCAGCGCCTGCTCGGTCTCAGAGCATTGTGTCGCCTTGCCTCTCTGGAGCAGCGGCACTGCTGGGGCTTGGGGCTAGCGCTCCACTGACGGCCGTTTTGGTGATTCTGAGTCTGCACCTGGTGATCCCTGGAGAGGGAGGCATCAGCATTGACAACAGAGCCGTGTGTGAGAACAGGCAAGGGGTGCATCCGCTGGCTTCAGCCCCACACACAAGGGCATCCTCACTGCACCTTGCCGCTCTCCTCCGAGATAAGCAGTTTTCCTGCTTTCTAGTGCCCGGTGGGCGTCTCCCTAGGCACATGATTGACAGTGAGGAAGGTGTCTCCCCAGTGGGGGCTTCGGCCTCAAGTCTGTGGCCACCTCACAGACACGCCCAGGCCAGCCCGGCTCTCTGTTGCACGTAACAGGTCTCCCTCCCGGGGCCTGGGAGGGAGGAGACAGCAATGATGAAAAGAAGCAAGACCTGAAAATACGACTTGGCTGTAACGGTGGAGCCGAGGAATTTTGCTTGGACTTTGTGCTGAGTGGATTTATGGAAGGAACGGTTAGATGGTCAGAGGGGAGGAAGGGGAAGTTGAACATTTCCTTTTCAAAATTGGGGTGCAAATTTGATCAATGAGAAACATGTGTCTCCCACCCAGTTTCCACAAGAGAGGATGGGCCTCCTGGAAGCTGGTGATGGCTTGTCTTCCCCATTCACGCACCGCTGCCTGGCCTCTGTTTGAAAGGAAGGATCTGGTTGCCCTGCGGTCTAAGGTTTTCCAGCTCTGGCACCTCCTTGAGGTTTGCAAAGGGCTCTGAAGCCCTGGTCACTCCTCTTTCATCACGAACGGGGCTGTCCCCCCCACCCCCATTCCACAGGTGAGGAAGCTGACATCAGGACAACGCACACAGTGAACACCAGGGCGAATTGTGTGCGGGTTCCAGGGCTGCGGTTCCTGTCAAGCTAAGAGTTACAACTCCAAAGCTTCCCGGTCTCCGTGGTCTGCATCCCTCCCTCCCTGTGTGAGTCTGGACAGGGTGGATCTCAGCCTCAGGCGAGGCTCAGTTGTCACCCTCCCTCCCTTCTTCTTCCCCACTTTCTCTTTCTGTCCCCAACTGAGGACTGCCTGGAGGCAGCCCTCCCCACCCCCGCCCCAGGCCTGGTCCCAGACCTCACTGAGCTGAGGTTCAGTGGGAGAGTTCTGTGCCAATCACAGGGCCAGGATGCCAGAAGGCTGTCTGGGGTCCAGAGGGCTCCCAGAGGAGGGGCCATGCCCGCCCTGCCTGAGACAGGGTGAGGCCGGGCAGGGCCCAAGCAGAGGAGCAGTGGAATCTTGGGGTGTGTTAGCCAGGCCCACCACGTTGGGTGGGGCACGTGACGGGGAGGCGGCCTTCCCTATGGAAAAAGTGTGAAACTCGAGGCGGGAGATGCCCACGCCAGGGTGGCAGCAGTGTCCAAGGCAGACCTCACCGCCCACAGTTGGGCTTTGTTGTGAAGGTGGGGGTGTTAAACAGGTCTCTGGTCCCTTTAAAGCACATGCACAAACTCTTCTGAAGCTTTGTCCCTTTTTCCCTCTTAAGGAATCCCCGGCTTGGGTGTTAATCTCTCAAGAGTCACCAAAAGTTAGCTCTTGATGAGGTTTGTTTATTTATTTTTACCGTATGTGGTTCCAGAGGCAGCCTCCAAAAATGCATGTTGTTTAATAGGGTCAACCAAAAAGGTGATCCGAGGAGAGAAAAAAGGGCCAGAAAGTAAACACGAACAAATCAAAGTCTGTGCTGGAGGGTGGGCGGGGCAGGAAGGTGCTCTGCCTTCCATCCCAGGTGGCCTGTGTGAGGCAGAGGGAAGGCCAAGGTGTGGGAGAGTCTCCACCCACTGTCTTGGGGGCAGAGGTCCCAGAAACACTGTGAGAGCAGAGAGCCCTTCCCCTCTCAAAGACCCCAAATATGGGGCCTCTCCCCGAAACACTCCGCACGGGCGCTCTACGGCACGCTTCTCAGTCACAGCACTCCCAGACCTCCGGGTCCTGTCTGCCGGCCTCTGAGCGTGGGAACTCCCTGAGGGTATGTCCTGGAAGAGTGAAAAGGGCCCCGTGTCTGGAGGTCTGTGGCCTCCGCTCCCTCACTCTGTCCGGATTCCTCACAGTTTCAGCCAATCGTGTCTTCTCTCAGCACTGCTCTTCACGCTGAGGAACCCAAATGCCTCCACTTTTCTAATACGAGGTAAAAATAAAGGCAAAAAAAAAAGAAGCCAATCAAAGTATTTTGTTGCCGTTGTCAGGAGGTCATCGGGACTGGGACTCGGGGGCTCAGGGTTTCCGCTGCGGGGTTTCCTTGTGGATGACACTTACTTAGTATTTTGTTAGCTGTCCTTGACCGAGCTGCTGGCTTCCCTTGTCTTCAGGGAACAGTCCCCACCAACCTGAAACCCCTTACCTGATTCCTAGCTTAAGATACTTCATATTACGTGCTGAGACCCTCACACATCTCACAACTCTCTTTATTTGGGAAAAGCAAAAACAAACAGAAAACAAAGGGAATTTGCTGTTGTGGGCTTTGTCATTAACATCTGCGATCTCAGGAAGGCAGGTGACCTCTTGCAGCCTCAGTTTCCCTGTCAGTACCACGGTGGGTGTGATTGATAATGTCTTAGGTTGAACTGATACCTTTCATCCTGTACATACGTAACTTGATCATCTCTTTAGGACCTTAAAATTTTATGAGACTTTCTCACCCCATTTCATGAAATCATCTGATAATGACATCCAGTGGAGTGACATCTTGTCGTGCATTTAATGCCAATGCCATGTCCAGCTAGACTGCTGTTGGTGCTAATCCTTGGGAATTCCAGCAGCCCAGCTTTTGTCGTACAGGGGAGTAAATGTGACATTATTTTCCCAATGAAGATCCCTTAACCTGTCATCTTTTCTTACTGTTATGGTGACCTGGTTTCCCATCCACACTCCCCTCCTTCCAAATTAGAATAAAATGCATAATGGACTGCTATAGCAGATTTTAAAAACGAAACAAAATGATTGTCGTAAAGAAAATTATTCCAATTCTGTGAGTTTGGGATTCTGTTTTCCCCAGACATTTGCTATGTTTACGGAGAAAAATAAATCCCCCTGTAAACACGTTGTATTTACAGTGAAAAATAAATGCCCAGATAAATATCAAGCTTTTTAAAAATTGGAGCACTTACAGAGAAGTCGGTGCAAATCGATGTGAATGAGGGCTTCCCTCACTTGGAGTGTGATTCCCATATCCGCCCTTAACTGTGGGCTATTTCTTTCTCCTCCTGCAGAGCACACAGCCCGCTGTGGGGAGGGGAAATGAACATTTATGGGGCGCCCACTGTGGGCTGACACTTCACACAGACAGCCTCACTTTATCACCGCTCAGCCCTGGGTGGTAAGAATTACTGCTACCAGGCTTTAGACTGAGGCTCTTGTCCCAAGTGATTCCGGCACGGGCTGGGGTGGCTGGACCGCTCCTGGAGCAAGGCAGGCGCGCAAGCCATACACCTTTCTAAACCCAGAGCCTGGGACGGTCTAGCTCACGGCACTTTCAGATGCGCACGGACTGGAAGGGTCTGTGGTGAGAAGGGCAAGCGCTCTTCTCCTCGCCCCTCCGTAGACTCTGCTCACGCTGACACCCTCCGGCAACCACTGGGCCTCTCCTGGCACCTCTTCCAGACACAAGTCTTCCGTGCTCAGGACAGCTCTCTCCTTGAGCTCATTGTGAGTGAAACTGCAGCTGGGCCTCACATGTGCATTGGAATTTTACAAGCAGGCATCTCAGTGGGAGATGGCTTTTGCAGATCCCTGTAATGTAGAAGCAAACACCCCAGGCCAGGGGGAGAGAGAACACATTTCTCACTTTAGGGCTTTGCTTCTGAGGGCTGCCTTTTTTGGAAATGTGAGACCTCTCTCCCTCTCCCTCCCTCCCTCTCTCTCTCTCTCTCTTGCACGCGCGCGCACACACACACACACACACACACACCCCTACACCACAGCCTCACTACTCCTCAGGCTGCGGCTGTGGAAGGGGAAGGGGAAGGGGAAGGGGGGTGCTGGAGGATGGGTGGATGGCCGGCCTGAGCATGCTCCCGGCTGGGCCGGGTGGGTGGGGGGATCACAACCTCTTCTTGGGCCTGGAAGGTCTTATTGGCTGTGTGGGTGTAACTTGCAGTGAGCTGAGGGGGAGTGTGTGAGCCGGAGCAGACTCAGAGGCCCAGGCACTTGCAGCCTGTGTTCCTGCTTTCTCTTCAGGTCGGCCTGGATGTTTCACTGACGGGGCCTCAGTTTCCCATCTGCCGAAGAGGAAAGCTGGTGCCCAGCCTGCCTCTCTCTTGTGGCTGCTGTGAGGGTTAAATGGGGTACTGGGTAAAAATATGCTTTAGAAATGAGGTTGGCCCAGTAAGTACAAATGCAGGCTGTTTTCTTGCCAGTGTCCAAGCCAGATATGGACCCGCTATGAAATGTCAGTGGCCCTGTGACGACAGGACAGTGGCCCTTTGTGGGAGTGCGCACCGCGGCTCTGCAGCACCTCGCTTGTGGAGCACAGGCTCCTGAGCTCCGTGCACAGCTCCTAACTCCCCTGTCCGGGCTGCACCCTTTGCATTTCTAATCTGCTCTGTGGGGCCACACTGAGAACTGCTGCGGGGAGTTTGCTCTGCTCTCGGTTCTGAGCTGGGCAGGTTCTCCAGGCAGCTTGATGCTTGATGCAGACCCCCTAGCTTGTCTGTCGCCCCACTGCCCACTTTTCTCGTTCCTTCTCCTTGAAACCAGTGCTTCTCAAACGTCTATGTACAAAATAATCACCCGGGATCTGGCTAAAATTCAGCTTCTAATCCATTGGTTGTGTGGGGCCCAGGATTCTTCATTTTAAACGCACTCCAGCAGGTGCCAAGGCTGTTGGCCCTTGGACCAGCATTTGGAGTAACAAAGCCTAGATAGGCAGTTTCCAAAGTCACTTCTGCTTGGCAAACCCAACTGTCATTTTTCTCCATGAGTTCTCAAAAGAAGCTCACCAACCGCCTCGGCGACCCTGTGCACAGCATCTGAGCACTTGCTGCCTCAGTTTCCTTCCCCTCTGTACAGTAGGGATGAAAAGTTTTGCCACCTGAGGGGTGTGTGGATTACACAAGGTGATGGGACAATGCCCGCTGACGTTGAGGCTCTGGACAACATTATTTGTTGTCCCTCCTCTGACTGCCTTTTACTTTCACAGCTTCCGCGTACAAGAGCCAAGGGATGCCTGGGCCGTCTGTGGTCGGAGCAAAAATGTGGAAGTTGGTGCTGTGGAGTGGTTCGCTCACGGTATTGGGGGAGTCCCAGGGTTCTCTCTTGTCTAGTGATCCCCAAGTTTAGGTCCAGCATCGTGCCTTGAGAATGATGAATAAAGACCCATCAGAGCATCTCTGTGGTCACTCACATGCCTTTGGACTGTTTAAGAATTTGAAATCATTTTTACTTTTCTTTTTTTTTTTGGTAAAAAGGGAAAGCAGAGCCTTTTTTTCTGATGGGTATAAATCTCAGCTCTGGGGTTTTGTACCAGCACGAATTTCCACGCACCCACACACTTACCCTCACCCCTCTCAAATCAGTAAACATTTTTTAAGTGTGTATTTTCTTTCAAAATAAAGCCACTTCAGCTTTACCAAAATGATCCACTGACATGAAATTCACATTTGGCAAGCCTCTGTCACCCGTGTTTTACTGAGTGTGGACTATTGTAAATTAAGTGAAGTCACTGTGGGTTCCCCCCTCGGACGGTTATGGAAGTAGAGCTGCTCCTGAGTAAAAGATAAATTATGGCTGAATGTAAAGAGGCATCATTTAAAAAGTGTCAGGATACAATTGGGTTCTTAAAAACCATGCAGAGCTGCTAAATTCACATGAAAATTGAGTGGCTTGGGATTGCCCTGGGTGACAATGTCCTTGGCATTGATTTATCCTATCTGTTTGGCCGACCCATTACTTCGGGCCTCTGGTGCAGAGGCTGCATTTGCCGGGGAGGGTCTTCTTGTCCCCAGCACCCAGCTAGACCTCTGGTGGGCCCAGCAGAGCGAGCCCTCTGCACAGGCCCTCGGGACAAAGATAATGCGTGTGGAAACCAACTTCAGAAAGCAAGCGTGCCCTCTTTCTTATTTTTTATGGTAAAACCCTTGCGGTATCATCTTAAAGGGTGACTTTAGACTTCATGTAAGCACTTCCCCCTTGTTGAGCTGTTAGGTTGTCTGCAGGCGTTTGGAATAATAAGTTCTGATATGATGAATCTCTGTACCAGCAATCTTCCCCACTTAGATTTGACCCTGTGGAAAGATCGAAAGATGAGATTATTGAGTCAAAGCTGTGATCCTTGAGATATATTATCAGATTCTTTCCAACAGGGTGCTTCACTGCACCCTCTCCACCACTAGCTATTCTCATTAAGGAAAAAGTCCTGTTGATTTTTTTTTTAAGTCAGAAAATGGCATTTAATTTTCAGGAAATCAAGATGTTTTTGTCTTTAAAAAAGACAAAAGAAGAAAGTCCTTGCTTAAAGAAGCATTCATTGGGGGTGGTGGAGACCCACTTTGGCAGTGCCGAATTGGAGCCAGCTCGCACTAGCTCACGACTCCCAGTTCCAAGTTCAGTGGTTGCTGGTGGGTAACTTGACATCGACCGTGCTGAGGGCGAGAGGATTTACACCATGGAAATTGGCAAGTGCCACAAACTAGGGCTCTCACCTCCCCCCCCCCCGCCGCCACCACCCCCAGAACTGGTCATTAACATCTATCAGCGTACCACTGCAGCCATTTAGCACTTGGTGATAGAGGGCTTGATCCTAAGGAAAGCCTGCAGTCAAAAGCAGTAGTTCTGGTTAATAGTAATTAATGCTCTGTGATCAAGGACTGCATCTCTGCAGCGTTCCTAGTCCCTAAGTTGGAGAGTAAGCCTTCCCTTCAGGCTTGAGTATTCTGGGAAGACTTTGAGGAAGAATCAGAACTTAGTCCGATTTCTGCAAGTGTGCAAAGTAAGCAGGAAGGACGAGTGGAGGCTAGAAGTCACTGGGTGCTTGTGGACCTGTCAGGAGGCCCTCGCTTCTTGTCTTAGGTGATGGCTGAGATTACAGTTCAAGCTGGTGCCCTGGACCTGGACAGTGACATTAGCCAGAGCCCCCCTAGGGGCTTTGCTGCCCTCCCTACGTCTCTCTTGGTGATGGGCTGTGGTGGCAGGATGCTATGCACCTCCAAGTCCTGGCATCTGGTTCCTATTTTATCAGAGGTTGGAGTTCACCCTCAGCAACCTACAGCACGCATGCATTTCAAAGGAAATGCTTAATTGGTCCCCAATGCTGGGCTTTTTTCATCTCTCGAGGAGAAATGAGTTTTGTTCCCTTGACGGGTGGGGGAGGTCAGGTGCAGCTCGTGCGTATCTGTGGAAGTTGCAGAAGTTGTCCACTCACGACTCTGTAATAAATGGTTTGAGCTGAGGCAGGGTACGGAAGTGAGGCTCAAGAAATGGATGGCAAAGGAGGGATTTATTGAGGTCAGTTTTCCATGGCAGAATTAGGGGCCAGACAGCCACAGGAGAAGTAGTCAGGTTTTGTTTTGGTTTGGTTTGAAAGGGCAATTCAGACCATTTCTTTAAATGACCCGCCAGCCTCAGCCCTTTCCTACGTGAAAGAGCTGGCATCCAACTCCAGTTCGGACACACTGCTCCTAGAGACCTTTGACTTGGGCACAACCCGAAAAGACAAGCTGGCCGAGGATGCGTGAGAAAAATCAGCTGTCCCACTGAAAGTCAGACTCGGGTCTCATTGTTGCTTTGTTTCATTTTGTGTCATCATTGCTTTTTTAAAAATATATATATTTTATTGATTATGCTATTAGAGTTGTCCCATTTTCACCCCTTTATTCCCCTCCACTCTGCACACCCCCTCCCACCCGCATTCCCTCCCTCTTAGTTCATGTCCTTGGGTGATAAATATAACTTCTTTGGCTTCTCCATTTCCTATACTATTCTTAACCTTCCCCTGTCTATTTTCTACCTACCATTTATGCTTCTTATTCCCTGTACCTTTTCCCCCTCTCTCCCCTCCCCTTCCCCGCTGATAACCTTCCATGTGATCTCCATTTCTGTGATTCTGTTCCTGTTCTAGTTGTTTGCTTAGTTTGTTTTTGTTTTTCTTTTCTTTGTAGGTTCAGTTGTTGATCGTTGTGAGTTTTCGTCATTTTACTGCTCATATTTTTACCTTCTTCTTTTTCTTAGGTCAGTCCTTTTAACATTTCATATAATAAGGGCTTGGTGATGATGAACTCCTTTAACTTGACCTTATCTGGGAAGCACTCTGTCTGCCCTTCCATTCTAAATGAAAGCTTGGCTGGATGGAGTCATCTTGGATGTAGGTCCTTGCCGTTCACGACTTCCAATACTTCTTTCCAGCCCCTTCTTGACTGCAAGGTTTCTTTTGAGAAATCAGCTGATAGTTTTATGGGAACTCCTTTGTAGGTAACTGTCTCCTTTTCTCTTGCCGCTTGAAAGATTCTCTCCTTGTCTTTCATCTTGGGTAATGTAATTATGATGTGCCTTGGTGTGTTCCTCTTTGGGTCCAACTTCTTTGGGACTCTCTGAGCATTCTGGACTCCCTGGAAGTCTATTTCCTTTG
>VMDR010004409.1:0-60478 GCA_007922815.1 Macrotus californicus | reverse complement strand
TGTCCACACCCAGACTGGGGATGGAACCCACAACCTAAGTATATGCCTTGACTGGAAATTGAACCCCAAACCTTTCATGTAATAATGGCTTGGTGATGATGAATTCCTTTAACTTGACCTTATCTGGGAAGCACTTTATCTGCCCTTCCATTTTAAATGAAAACTTTGCTGGATAGAGTAATCTTGGATGTAGGTCCTTCCCTTTCATGACTTTGAATAATTCTTTCCAGCCCCTTCTTGCTCACAAGGTTTCTTTTCAGAAATCAGCTGATTTCCTTTGTAGGTAACTCTCTCCTTTCCTCTTGCTCGTTTTAAGATTCTCTCTTTATCTTTAATTTTGGGTAACTTAATGATAATGTTCCTTGGTGTGTTCCTCTTTGGGTCCAACTTCTTTGGGACTCTCTGAGCTTCTTGGAAGTCTATTTCCTTCCTCTCCTCATTTTTTTGGATTCTTGTTTCTTCATTCTGATTTGGTTGGATGTTTATTTCTTCCCTCTGGTCCACACCGTTGTGATGCAGACCCCATCCCGCGGAATCCGTGTGTTGTGGATGTTTATGCTATGGCTGTGATGAACGATGAACAAATTCCCATGGACTACAGAAATCTGGTGGAGAAAAAGGGACAGCATTGTCACTCTCTAAGTGAGAAAGACAGGACCCCGACCCCTGCCTGAACAGGCTTTTATTGATATTCTAGGTACATTACATCAAGGATGGCCCTCATTTGCTATGCACAGGTTGACTTTAGGTGGTTACCTTTTATAGATAACAAAGGAAAGACTGTTGCTAATCACTTCAAAGAGAAAGGACATTTGCAAATATAAAGGGGGAAAGTGGTTGAACTGGTGACACCCATACCTGGGAGGTTTAGCGCAGATTGCAGTAAACTTCTGCTGCCTTTATATCGGGTGAGGGAGTTTTTAGCAAGAGCAAGACTCAAAGTGGCTGGGTACAATATAGGCCTGATTCCCCATGGGAGAACCAATCCATGGGTTTTGCTTCCTGTGTGCCGACACGCACCTGCCTGTTTTCAGACAGAGCTGGGCTACATTCAGCATTCCACGCGGATAGGTTCCCTATACCATTGATTTGAGTTCCAGTTTCCTTCCTGTCACTGTTGGTTCCCTGAATATTTTGCTTTATTTCATTTTGGGTATCTTTCATTTTTCAACCAAGCTCAATCAGTTCTGTGAGTATTTTAATTACCAGGGCTTCAAATGCTCCATCAGATAGATTGGCAATCTCCTCATCACTTAGTTCTGAGGCTTTGCTCTGTTCTTTCATTTGGGCCATATTTCTTTGTCTTGGTACACCTGATAAGTAGTAAGGGGGTGGGGCCTTAGGTATTCACCAGGGCAGGACAACTTTCTTTGCTGTGCTGTGGCAGTGCCTGTGGGGGAGGGGTCAGAGAGGGAACAGTTCGGGTTGCCTGCTGGTCTCTAGTGCACTTTCCTACAACTGTCATGTGAGATGGGGAGTTTCTCCCACCATGGCAACCCCAGCTGTAGCCCACAGTCAGCTCTGAGTCTCAGTTTTCCACTTAAGTCAGCCCCTCCCGAGAAGCCCACCGAGCTCAGCAGCCAGCCCTGCCCCCATGGTCTGTGAGTCATAGCAGTTTTTCAGTTGGCCCATGTGGTCCGACACCTTACTGGTCTGGTTGTTCTGGCTGATTTTTTCTTTAATTCCTTGGTTGTCAGAGTTCCATGCAGTTTGATTTTCTGGCGCTTTTGGTTGTTTATTGATTTTAGATTGGTTGTTATCCTCCTTTTGGTTGTGCAAGGAAGTGAAGGGTTTCTACCTACGCCTCCATCTTGGCTGGAACTCCCAAAACCTTTCAGTTATGGGACAACACTCTAACCAGTCGAGCCACACTGACCAGGGCTAACCAAGGATTCATTGTGTCACAGGCTAATGGGCATATATCTGGGGGTACCCCAGATCATTCCATATAGGTAGTCATCTTGGGGTAAAACCAGTTCCCATCCTGTTTTTCAAGGGTTTAGGATCAAATTGCCCCCTGCCTTAGGTGCAAGTTATTGACACACTGATAAGAATTATACAATATTTGATTAGGTAATATACAGGGCAGGAAAACACTAATATTGTTTTCATCTATCAGTTCATTTTCAACCAGTAAAGGTAAGCACTGTTTCAGGAAGAATCCCACCTTGTGACTGTCCTCTGCCCTTGCCCTAGCTTTTCTGTCTAACTTTTTAAATGCTGAGTGCCACTATGGCCATGTCGCCTTCATAACTGTGAAGAGAGAACAACCAAATTCCGTCTTATGTGCAAAAAATCCCAGAGGGGTATCATATCAATCATGTGTGACTTAATTTGAGTGAGGTTTTCAATTCTGGTCTAGTGACATCTAGATAAAACCTGGCCCTTAACAAAAATGAGCCAACCAAGAGATGAGATTTAATACACAGAAGACAGTGAGATAAATCAAGCCCTAAGGAGAGAAGGAACTGTGCTGAGTGTTATAAAGGAAAGAGAAATAAGTCAGAGCTGGGCTAAGGGGCCCTTGTGAACAGGGCAGGCAAGGCAGGAATTGGCACTAAGCACAGCCAGACACAGACTAGTGATCTCATTGTGCATTGTGCTGCTGCACAGGCAATTCTGAAGAATAGCAGAGACAGGAGATGTGGCCCTTGGGCAGTGCAGTTAGAGAGCCACAGGTTTAACATATTTAATAATGTGAGGTGTCACAGGATTAAAAGTTAAAGTAACTGGTATGGACTAGAAGTAATTTATAAATTTGTGTATGACATGGAACCTGGGTAGGTCAAGGAAGAATTATGAGGCAGGGGGAAATTGAGCTGGGCCTGGAAGAATGGATAGAGTTTGTGTCAAGTATGGAAGAAAGGCTATTTCATATCGAGGGCACAGATAGAAGCTCCGCTACGTAAAGGGAGAAACACTTGGAGAAGAGCTAGGACACTCAGGGGGTTACATGTCAGGACAAGGCCATTAACTGGGGTCACACTCATGGAGAACTCTGAGAGCCAGGCTGAGTTGTCTGAACTTTATGCTATAAGCCTTTGAACAGAGAGAAAGCAATATTGGAGGAAAAACTGGAAGCATGGGATATTGCTGAAAAGCAGTAATCCCTAATAAGGAGACAGGGACTTAGCTTTGGGGACAAGTATGAGATTGGAAGCCAAGGTCAGATACAAGGAATACTGAGAATGTTGCTCCTTGTCTTTCTTTTGTCCTCCCAATTCACATGACTTCCCCCCGCCTCCCTTCTGTCCTCCAAGGTCTTTCCTTCCTGTATTGCTATGGGCTACCAATTTCTACTGACCTAGAGCTCTCACCAGTTCCTCTCATCCCGTTAACAGGCCACGCGTCCAGACCCTGGCTCTGGACCAGGCAGAGTGGAAGGAAGCATTTGCCGGGAAACAATGACAAGGGGCCAAAAGGGAAAGACCTCTCTCCCACACAGTCTCCATCAGTCACTGCCCCCACGGCTGGGATGGGGCATGATTTTCTCCTGTGCAAAACCAACAAACAAGGAGTGCACCTCTGTCTCCAACCTGCCACCAGTCTTCCACTTCAGCCCACAGCACTGTGCACACCTCAAGAACCAATATGTGAAAAAAGCTGCTTCGAACCTTACGTTCTCTCAGGAGGTGGTGTGGCAGCGAGGGCTACCCAGCATTCCTTACAGCCAATACAGCTTTGACCACCTCTACAACGCAGACCACATCATCCAATATCCCCCCATCAGGAAGGCCCGACCTGAGAAACCCATCAGCTTCCAGTTTTTGGATTCATCAGGTCCCTCAGCAAGGGTCACCTCCCAGGCTATGAAAACAAAAAGCTCTAACAATCTTAAGAAGAAGCTAAAGAAATCAAAGTCAGCAAGCACAGACCAGGAAACATCTTGCCCTTTCATTCAGCCCTACAGGAATCCAGACAGGCTGAGTCTGTTCCCTTCTCCAGATGTGAACCTGGAGGAGAGGGAAGCCTGGCTTCCACCCCATGAGAAGGAGGCCAGAGCCTGGGAGGCCATCGCACTGGAAAAGCTGAACAAGCGCACTGCCCGATGGATCCAGAACAAGCGTCCTTTGAGGCCTGGGGTATCCCCCAACAAGTGGCAGAGCTTCTTGCGCCAGCAATATGACTGGAGCCACATCCGGGATGAGCTCACCTCCGCCAGCGACCTGGAGCTCTTGAAACAGCTGGAAGAAGAAGAGACAGCGGATTTTGAGGGTCGAAGTATCATCCTGCCCACCCAGGAAATAAAGGAGCCAGAGCTGCTGCTTCCTGTTTATTATAGGTAGACTGGCTGGGCCTTAGACATGCCTTCGAGAATCCCTGATTTCCCTTCAAGGATTCCTGGGTGGGCTTACACTCTCCCATGACGCTCTTGTGTTTTCTATTGCCAGCCTGTTCTTTAGGTCTCCATAAAGTAAGGTTTTTCAACCTCGGCACTGACATTCGGGGCTAGGTAACATAATACACAGGGGGCTGCCCTGTGTATTGCAAGGTGTTTAGCAGCATTCCTCTGGATGCCACTAGTACTCTTCAGACACGGACACACGTCCCCTTGAGGGACAAAATCACCCCCCTATGGAGAACCACTGCCTTTAAAGGGATTGTTTCTCAGCCTTTCCCTTTCTGCTCATCCAGTTACTGTCCAGGTGCTCCCAGAAGTGCATCCATGGTGAAAGTAAGGAAGGCAGAGCCCTCTGGCTCTGAAGTTTGGCCCTGCCTCACTTTGAATGAGGAGCCAGCATGTCACTGACTCAAAAACTGACTGGCAGCAGGTCAGACAAGGAAACAACCTGAGGGAAGGGGATGACTGTACATTTCTCAGGATGCTTCCTTCTCATTTTAGCGAGAGGGAAGATTGGAGCTATCGTAATATCTCTGATTCCCAAAAGTGAACTAAAAAGCAAGTACAAACCCATTTATTTATTCATGTATCAGAAAAATATAAACTGCATTCCCCCTACTTCCCAATGACTCTGCTAAGTGCTGGGAATGCCACGTAAATGAGGTAGACATGGACCTACCCTTTAGGGCGCTTACAGTCTGCCCACTGCTTACACCGCACAGAATAGTAACGCAGGAGGTAACATAGGAGGCAGGTTCCCTTCCCCAAGTCCGGCCACCTCTAAGGGCTCCAGGATTGAAGAGTACTGCTGGGAGGACGGTCACTCTAGTGTGCTGTCCAGGGGCCACAGAAGGAGTAGCTCCACCAGGGGTGGGGGAGGACAACTGTAGACAGGTCCTTCTGGCAGCTCCATATTCAACTGGCACCTTGGGAGCAAGGCCAATAGCTAAATATAGGTGTTCTTTAAATGCTCATGTGTGTATGAGCTGAGCTTAAAAAAGGAAGGGGAATGAGCTGTGAATCTGGTGGAAAGGGGACAGTCCATCTCCTACCTTTCCCTCATTTTCTCACCGCCCCCCTCTCTCTTGCCAAGATTGCCCAATTACTTACCACAACTGCAGAGAGATGAAACTACGTCTGGCCACAATAAGACCGCTGAGGATATCAGTGGAAAGAGGGGCATCTGGCAGCCCCCAAGCCAGAGCTGCTTCCGGCAGGTGAATCCTCGAGCTGGAAAGTTTGCTTACTCCACTGACAACACCTTCGAACAGGACATTTACTTTGGTAAAAGAGCTCGGGCCCTGGGGTGGGCGCTGAGGTAGGCATGGAGCAGAGAGCTAGAAGGTAGCCAGGGGATGAAACAGTCACGGGGGTGGATGTGGTCCTGGATGCCCCCGGTATTCACAGTAATAGTCCCTGGTAACTTCCCCAAGAGCTGTTTTTTTTTTTTATTTTAATTTTCTTATTTTCTTTTGCCCAGAAGGGTGGTTAGAGGTCCCTGGTAGAAGGCAAACTGTTCTCCCTCTTCATTCTTTTTCTATCCTTCTATCTTACTAAGGAGGCGGTGGTGGGTGGGATGTAAAGCAAACGAGATTTGGCTTTGGGAACAACCTACCTCTTCTCTGTGCACCCTTCTCCCTCCTCTCACTTTGAGATATTCCTTCACTGAGGTACCACACTAGAAAAAAAATCACAGGCTTTGGAATCAGGCAGATCCAAATTTAAATCTTGGCTTAACCACTTCCTACTAATCTTCAGGAAATTATATGATCCCTCTGAACCTTATGTACCTTTTTTGTAAAACAATATTAACAAAAATGCACTTGCTCTGGCTTGTGTGGCTCAGTGGATTGAGCGCTGGCCTGTGAACCAAAAAGGTGCTGGTTTGATTCCCCATCAGACGCATACCTGTGTTGCAGCAGAGTCCCCAGTCGGGGGTGTGCAGGAGGCATCAGATCTGATGTTTCTCTCCCTCTTTCTCCCTCCATTCTCCTCTCTCTAAAGATTAATAAATAAAATCTTTTTTTAAAAATGCACTTCATGCAAAGAGTAGATAACAAAGCATCTGTAAATGCCCAATAAATGTCTACTACCTTCCCCTTCCACCTTGCTATCCTTTAGGTGCCTGGGCTTCCAGGATACACAGTCTAGGTCTGCATGTTCCAAGCTGTTTATTCTTTCCAACCCCCATCTTGCTCCTAAACTGCTACCCACTGAAAATCTTCCTAAAGTGCTTAAGAAGTAGTATTTATGACTAATAAGAGATGAATTAGGGGGCCCTTCATTAGTATCTAGCTTTTCATAGGGGCAATGCCTATAAGTTAGGCAGGCTCTGCCTTGACTTCCAGGCCTCATAGAGGAAGCATGGTAGTCATGAGTTCTGGGGGTGTGGAGCAGGGTAAAATGAAACTGGGCCTGATCCTGGTGGCTGAAAACACAGGAAGAGGAAGAAGGAAGGGGCTGGGGACTCATTATTTCTTCTTCTTCTTCCCCTCCACCTATCCCTTCTGCATATTTTATTTATTTGATTCATTATTTCTTTATCTGTTCATAGATAAAGTCCAGATCATCCACCAGATTGGTGCCAAGAAAGACCAAATTTTCCTGGAAAATCTCAACCGGTACAATAAGCAGCTGCTCAAGGTGTTCCCTGAAAGCCCAGAAAAGTGGACTTCCCAGCCAGTTCCTGAAGCACGTAAGCAGAAGGCTGACGATGGGCGTAAAGATGGAAGTGTGGCTATTTCTTTTCCTTCTTTTTTTTTTAATTCTCACCCGAGGGCATTCTTAGAGGGGAAGGGAGGGAGAGAGGAAGAGAAACATCTCTTGGCAGCCTCTCCCACCTCTTCCACGTGCCCCAAATGGGGACCAAACCTGCCACCCCAGGCATGTGCCCTGACCAGGAATCGAACCCTCAACCTTTCCATGTACAGAAAGATGCTCGAAGCAGCTGAGCCACACCAGCCAGGGCGTGGCTATTTCTTTAAGGCCCCTGTTTCATAGGGCAGGGCACCACCAGCATCTAGGGAAGCCCCTTCCTACCAACTAAAAATCACCTCATGAAATTATAAAACACTAACTATAACTAGGAAGAGGCTTTGTAAAGCATCCATTCAGTTGAAATCAGATAAAGCTTATGTGTAATAAAGTGGTTTAGGACCAGTAACTACCAATAAGGCAGATCCCATCTTAATGCTTCCAGGGGAAGTTCATCAAACCCCTGATCCAGTACTCTGCCCTTTTACCTTGGGCTGGCTCTCCCCTCCTATGCCATCCTCAGGCTCATCATACCTGCTTCAGGCAGTATATTTCACAAGTTTCTGTTTCACAAATGCATCATTCTTCATTCTGTAGGAAAAATAAGATAGGAGGAAGGAAAATAGCCAAGAAATGAGCTTGGTTCATGTGGCTGGCACTCAATCCACTGAGCCACACCAGCCAGGGTGACTTTGTGAATATGTTTTATAAACCACTAAGTGCTATACAAACTCAAGGCATTATTATTCATATACTGCCCTCCCCACAAGCCAGCTCTATTCTGCATGCCCTCTCCTCTGCGAACAGGCAAATCCACAGAGACAGAAAGTTGATCAGTGTTTGCCGCCTGATAGCTGCACAACTCTGCGAATATATTTAAAAACCACTGAACTGTATATACTTTCAAAGGATGAAATTTACAGTATGTGAATTCTACCTCAATAAAGCTGTTATTTAAACAAACAAGCAAAAAAACCCTCTGAGGGCCCTGCGCATTCACAGAAGCTTCACCACCTGTCTCACTTGCTTCATAGGCACCTCTTCCGAGCAGTGCAGACTCTTTCTACATTACAAGACATGGCACTGCCCTCCTTGCTCAAAGGAAACAATTGATTCAGAGGAAATCTAAACACCTTAGAGTTAGAGTGAAGCCTGGAAAAACAGAAACAGCTGACAGTGACAGACTAGAACATGAAACGGAGAAGCGGTGCGGCAGACCGTGAATTTAGTAATCCAGAAACGTCTTGCTCCGGTTTGCCTTCTTCTCTCCCACACAGCTACTCCTCTGAGAAAGAGGCCTTCTGTGTCTCACACCAAGGAGCACACTAAGCCTGGAAAAACGGAACTATAACTATTTTTATGTAATAACTATACTTACATAATTGTTTCTTCTGTTCTCAAATTCCCAACTGTTATTGCTAAAATCTTTATAGAGTTGCTAAAAGTCTCTAAAATTAGTCACTTGCAGTACTGTCCCTCCTCACAAATTGAAAACATTAAAAAGAGAGCTTAAGAAATTAGGAATTAATGGCCAATCACACTCTAAATTGCAATTTATCAAATATTGTATTTTATGAGCAACGTTTTCATGTATGAACATATTTATGCTCCTAAAGCTTTATTAAACTTATAGAAAGGTTTGTGAATAGCTCAGTTTTCCCCCCAGTCTCTCCCCCATCATCGTGGCTTTATCATGTCTGTAATCAGGACTTCTCATAACTCCCTACGGGACTTGTACTCAGTTCCCATTACAATCACAGGAAAGTTCACTCTTCAGTATATTGTTATGCCTCAGTCTTAGTCAGGAATAGGAATGTGATGCTAGTTGGAACACAGGACCTGGGGCAGTGAGGTGAGAATTCCTCATACTACCCCACTACAGCTTGCAGGCCTGTGAAAGGAACCCTGTGCTGGATGGCTCTGCCCACCCCAGTCAAGGATCTGCAGTCGCCGGGGGGCGAAGAGGACATGTCCATTAAGACCAGGAAACTGAAGATGCAGGCAGAATCGCCGGAGGAAGATGGGACTTGGAAACTGGCAGTCCTGCAGAGGATGCTGCAGGAATGGAAGACTGCCTGGGCCCTCGGTGAGCGGAGGGTGGGGACGGGGGCATTGGAGATATCAGTATGTATTTGTGGGGAAGGAGGGTCTCACCTTGGACTAGTGCTTTTCAGTCTTTGAAAATCCATCCCTCTCTTGTAAAACATAAAAACCTAGTGGCCTCATCAAGGTTAGACTAGACAAGGGCCTTTAACACAATGCTAGTTGACACGTATTGGATGCATTTTGCATGGGCAGATTTTACTTCAGTGATTTGTGAAAACTCACTATGCTGAGACCTCTCACAGGCAAGGACCTTAACTTACTGACCTCTGAAACTTCATGTTCAATAAATATTGCGGGAAGGGGAGGATGAAATGCTGCCCCAGCAATGGAAATGGAATGGTCAAAAGAAATGGCAGTTGTCTATGATATAATCAACCCCTCTCCAAAATTCATCTCTGGAGCTGGGTTATCATATATCCACTTTACCTTTAGACACATGGGGGCAGGAGTCTGAGTGCCTGGGGCAGAGAAAAGGCCTCACAAGGGCTGTTGGAAGCTATCTGAGCCTTCAAATCCTGTAGCTGCTGTCTTTCAGAACATAAAAGAATTTAGTACAGGAGAAAGAGAGGAGATTCATAAACTAGATCAGATAAACAAAAATAAAGAGAGAGATTCTGAGTAAAAGATACTGATAGGGAGCAACTACAGAAGGTGGAAGCACTGAAATAAAAGCTTGATACCTACAAAGAGAGCAGTTCACAAGCAATAAAATGAGGAAGACCTTGAAAGCCAGACGGTGGAGCTCTTAAAGGCAAGGAAACCTGACAACTTGACAGGTACTCTGCTAAACTTTGTCTAGTTATCGCATCCATTTACTAGTCAGTCACTCAATCTGGTAGGTGCTAATTATTATTTCCATCTTACAAATGAAAAATCAAGCTCAGACAGATTAAGTAACTTATCCAAGATCACACAAGTAATAATTGCGATTCTAAACCAGGTATGTCTCATAGCAAAATGCCTTTAACCACTATGTTTTATTGCCCCTTTTATTTTCTAGATGGTAACAATGAAGAGTTATTGAAGCAAAGAGAGACGGAATATGAGTTGGGGATGGGTGGGAGTTTTGTTTGGGAACTGACCTAGAGAGAACATGGATCATCAGAGAAATAACTTCCCTAAGGTTCCATCTCTGGGGCCCTTTGTTTTTCTGAACTAATGTTTTGCTTGAATTGTCCTGGGAGAAGGGGACTGCTTGTCAGGGGCCTGCAGTACAATATCTAGCCCTAACCAGGTGGTATTCTTCCCATTTCCCTCCCTGTGCCACAGTCATCGAGTGGCACCATGAGACAATAGAGGGTCTGCTGCGGAGTTTGGGGGACATGAATAACAATACTCGGATCCAAGCTATTGTCACATGTGCCACAGCTGCTTTAGAACGGCCCCGGACTGCCATCAGCCAGGAGGACCCAGGTAAGCCAGAAATGGACCGCTTAAGAATACTATATACAGGTTTCCCCTGCTGTCTGAAAGTAGAATGTTCCTATAAAACCCTGTATGAGCCAAAGTGGCATAAAGTGAAGAGTTAGTGACCACTTTCTGAAAGGTCACATATGCCACTTCGCTTTTATGGAAAACCTATGTTAGTACAGTGATGGCTTTTTCATTAATGTGAAAACCCTCTTCAGATTTCTTTCAGTTAGCAAAAACAGGTACTAACACAGGATTGAAATCTACTGAGGAGCTGGTTTAACAAGACACAGGACCCAGATGAGGGAAACTAGAAATGCTATTGAAAGGACATAAAACCAACGGACACGTATCCCTCCAGCACCCTCTCAGATATCACCTTTTTTTTAATGTGAAGCCTGAGCTGACACTCTTTCTTTCTCTGCTGCTGGTACCATCCTAATATTATTATTATATTGTAGAGAGAAGGGGTAAGACAGAAAGAGAGGGGGAGAGAATATCGATATGAGAGAGAAACATCAATCCATTGCCTCATACACATCCCAACAGGGTTGAACCCACAACCTAGACATGTACCCTCACCAGGAATTGAACCCATGACCTTTTGGCTTTATACCAACTAAGCCACATCAGCCAGGGCACCATCCTAATATTATTATTCCTGTCCTAATATTTATCACTCTGTCATAATTGTTTACTTTTCTGCCATCCCTAGTAGGCACAAACTCCTTAAGGGTAGGGGCTAATTTTAGTTCTTCGAAGTTGTTAGGTTTTTAAAGTTTCCTTTCACTTGTACCTTGTCTATTGAGTTCCAGATATGGGTATTTTTCCTCCAAGTTTTCAAATTCGCTGCTCTGCTGGAAAATTCTTCCTCTCTTCACCTGATTAACTTCTATACTTGCTCTTCAATTTGCAGCTAAGATGTCACCTCCTCTGAGGAGTCTTCCCTGACTCATACTTGGTGTGGTGTCCCTGCTATACATGTGACCACAGATGTACATTTTCTGTTATAACTGCTTATTTCCTTGGGTTTAAATGGGATGATATACAGGGTCTGTCCAGAAGATATTCAGCCATGTAATATGAAAAAGAGACATTTATTGAAGAAGATACAAGAAACACTGTACATAGGACAATGACACCTCAGTCCCCTTCAAAGTAGGCACTTTGGGACCTCATACAGTTCTCCTAATCGCCATCAGCTGTGCTATTGTATTTTCTTGAATCTCACTGATGGTCTGAAATCTCTTCCCTTTCAAAGGTGATGTTAGTTTTGGAAAAAAGCCAGAAGGTGCAGGGTGCCAAATCTGGGCTGTAGAGGGGCTGAGTCACCTGGGTGATTTGATGTTTTGCCAAAAAACTCTGCACGAGATACGATGCATTAGCGGGTATGTTGTCGTGATGAAGCTGCCAATCACCAGTTGCCCACAGTTGCAGCCTTCTGAATCATCCAAACAGTTTTCCCAGAGAATGTTCAAACTTCACACAAAATTTGATGCAGATTCATTGCTCTACTCCCTCAGCCATTTTGAATGTGGTGACCACACAGTGCACATGCTCACTCAATGGCATCTACCACCCCCACTGACTAGTACAAGTGAAGTCGTCATTGTTCACACTTGTGCATTCCAGTCCACTCTCCTTGGCTGCCAGGTTACATGGATGTTGTACAAATCATTCTCATTACAGTAACAATGGCTGGACTTTTTCTGGGCAGACCTCATATGTTCAGTGCCTGACACATAGAGAAAACCTTCAATAAGCAGCAACAGGTATAACCGTATCCCCAAATCTTCCACATGCTTACAAACACCTTGTCTTCCACCAGAGGAACTATGCCTTTCATGTGATCCCTTTCACGTGTCCTAGGTGTCTAGTTTTTTATTTGTCCTGTTTCCTCCCCCCACCATCCCAAAGAAAATGATCTACTCATTATTTCTTGAAATACTCAGCTGACTTCTATCTATATTCCCCTGAAATACTCAGATTTCCATCTAGCCCATTCTTAACAGTTGGCTTAGCAGCCTGCAGTGGTAGTAAAAAGGACAGATTAGAAATCCTAAAATCTTAGTCATGGGTCAAGCTTCTTGGGAAGTCATTAACTTCTCTGAGCTTCAAATTCCTTATCTATAAAATAAGGATAGTTGTGGACAACAGTTAATAAAACCCTTCCCCTTCTACTTGAGAATTTGAGCTTTAATTAAATGCCCGCCTGTTATCCTGATAACCTGATTAGGACAGGAACTATATTTATAGGCAACACTGCTTATAATAATGAGCCCTGATTCATCAGTTACATTTGGACTGGGAAGAACTATACATGAAATATAAATACATCAAGGAGCACCATTGTTTAAGCTTCCATGAATGCTGGGACTTACATAACAGCATGCCCTTTGGGGACCCTAGAATTATATTTATGGAGTTGTTATAAAAGATACTAACTCCTGTGAAACATAAGACTTGTATACAGAGTGGATTCCATGCTCCTGAGCTATCCCCAAAAGGCTCTGTGGAATGCTATACAAACCACCTCAAGAACTCTGGCCAAAAGGGGTGCTTGATGCTGCCTTGTTGGCCAACTGTGCTCCCATCTTATATCCTTCCAAAGACTGGTACCATGTGTGACCCATAATAGTCTCGTGAGTCTGACTTTGTTTAGTTAAACAAAGACTCCTGAATTTCAGGTGAGCTCTGCAGTAATACCTGCCTTGCCTACTTCATTGCAGAATGAGTGGGATGAATATGAAAACACTATATAAATGGCAAAGCACTAACCTAAATATAACTGCTATTATTACTAAAAATACAAAATGTAATATAAAAATACAAAAATATATAGGGTAAATAGATTGATTTTCATTCTAGAACTTATGGTCAAAGTTATCACAGCCTAGCTGGAAGTATTCTTCCGCCTGAAGATAGCTCCTTTGAGGCCAGAGGATAAAGGACTGGGAACTGGCATACCCGGCACAGAAGTAAGCCATAAAATCCTGCCCATTGTAGGGGCTCAGCTAAACTCATATTATGTAGAAGCAGGCACCAGCAAGTGAAACTGAGGTTGGCCGCCATGTGGCTATGGGAAGGAAGCTGTGTTTCAGAGAAAAGCAAAGGGGTTAGCACTGTCCTCTGGCTCTTATTTTTATCACAGACAAGGAGGAGACTGTGAAAGCCCCATCGACCCAGGACTTGCCAGAGGTTCTAAAGCCTGCTCTGGAGGCTGCTCTTTGTGACAAGAATGTCAATGTGCAGATGGCAGCAGCGATATGCCAATATGCCATAGAGTCACATAATCCCCTTGCCCAGGACATCATGCAGACTGCCCTTTTGAAGGGTGAGTAACTAACTCCCTTTTTCTTCTGACCTGGGAATTTGGGGTAAAGAGAAGATATCTTACCATCAAGCTTTTAATTCTTTCCTCTCCATTATCATGCTCTGTGACGTCTACTGTATTGGGTTTGTGTTTATTTTAGTACAAAATGTAGTTCTTCCTAGGTAGTTTTACAAAATAGGCACACTGCCACCTAGTGGTACCTGGGCTAAGTGTTTCATAGATGCATTTAACTAGGAACCATGCCCTTTCACACAACTGGATTTTCTTTTAATTGAAATATAATAGAAAATATGATATGAAAATTTAAAAATCGCATCGTGCCTCCATTTTTCACATTAACTTTCAGGCACTTTCCACGTGCATTGTTGGAGTAATACAAGCAAAAAGGTCAATGATATGTCCAAGGTGCCTGACTGCTCAGAGATGTGTCTGGTCCTTGTCTGGGAGCTGGGGCAGACAAGGTCAACTGGCTGACTGGTTTGGCCTTCTGCACATAGACACTCAACAACTTGATTCATCTGTCTTAAGAAAGCCTCCACTTCAGACTTCCCAGTCTCTAAGGGGAGGAACTGTATCTCTCAGCCAAGCCAGAAGGGCCTTATTGCTGTTACCTAACTAGGGCCTTTTAGGACTTTTCAGGTTAAGATTTGCAGTCTATATTTAAAACCTTGTTATGATCCATTTAAATATGGTTTAAACGTGGGGCTGGATTTCTGGACCGAAAGGGGCACAGGGAAGTGAGATAGCAGGCACCCAAAGGCTATCCTCTCTGCGGGGAAAAGAGGTCACCTATCGGGACTCCTTTTTCACCCCACTGTGGCAGGCAATAGCGTGGACAGCTGGGCTGCAGCTCAGTGCTTGGCTCTGGAGGGTGCTGCCACTTACCCCGTGATTAAGAGGATCCTCCAACAGCTGTTTCACAAGAAGAATGAGGCCACTGAGCACCAGGCGTTCGTGCTCCTGAGCCATCTCAGTAGGAGGACGGTATGTGTCCATTACAGGGTCAGAAAAAGGAGCCAAGTTCAGGGGAACAGTTGGGCCTTTGAGATCAGTGCATGTAAGAATCCAAAATGCAGGTGGATGGGCAGGATGATCTCAGGCACAGGTAAAACTGGACTTGGTGTGATAGAACTGGGTGTAGAAGTGTATACAGGGAGAAGGGACAATAGCTAGCTAAGAGAAAGGAGAGAAAAGGAGGCTGTGGATGGTTTCTGTGTGTGCAATAGGAACTGTGACATGTAGAATTTATATTTGCTGCAAGTTTACTGTTGAAAACCACGCAGACCTACAATTCTGTTTACTTTCAGCAGAAATGTGCAACACAAAGACTGAGGCATATAAAAATCATTTTAGGGGTAAAGATAGTTAAAGTCAAAAGGAGAAGGCCCCAGGAGTTTTCTGTTCAGATTAAAAAATCTGTATTTTGTTCCCTGATTCATGATCCCAGAAGTCAGCTGGCTTAGATGGACAAGTGCTCCAAATTTTATAAACCCACCCCTTGCTAGGGATGGGCAGCTCACGTACTTGTGACATTAATTATGCTGGACGCCATGTTAGGATGGAAGTTCTTCGAGGTTCTAGCATCTCTAAAGATGATCATGAATATCCATACAAGTCTCCCATTTCCTCAGACCCTGATACACACCACACTTGCTATGGAGCTGAACAGCCATCAGTGGAAGGACCGGATTATGGCCTGCCGGACTCTCTCGCGGATCAGTGGAACTGTCTGTTTGGTAAGCCTTCTCTTTCTGTGCTTCCAGGACAGGCAGTCTAGGCTAGCGAGCCCTTCCACCTATTGCTGCTCTCTGGTATCCCATTCTTACCAAACAGATCTCTGTCCTCCCATTGCTCCCTCTTATTCCTAACCCAGAACTATCTTCAGATGTCAGCATGGCTTTCTGTGACTTAAGCCACTGCTTCTCAGCTTGGTGGCAGTCCACAAATTGTTTATTACCCACCTACAATGAAATAAGCAAAAAACAAAAAAAAACCCAGAGTTTAAAAACTTTTATAGTGATTTGACATTACCTCAGCATCAGTGTACTATGTAAGTATCAGTCAGTGACATTTTCCCACTCGAATATTGGTCCTTGGTCAGACAGTTTAAGAAGCACTGACTTAAACCTCCCAACAACCCAGCTACACTGGGGTCTATGCTGGCTTTCCCTGTGTGTTTAGCACACATAAAGAAGGTATAAACACAGCCTCTACTTTGAAAAACTGACATTGTATTTGGAATAACAAGACTAACATACAGAAATGATACAAGAACAAGCAATAAGTGTAAGGTGCTTTAGAACTTTTAAGAGAGGTTAGTATGGGTTGATTTTATCAGTTAAAGTTACCTGAAGGAGTGTGAGACACAGCCGAGCAAGACGTGATAGAACTGAAGGGGACTTTCGGTGTGAAAAACGCTGACCATCATTTAGGCTTCCACCTGACCTCCTTCTTGCCATTATTTTTTAATCATCTTCAGCTATCCAAATGGGAATTTTCCCTTCTTCCTATGTGTCCCTATATCTTTTCCTTATAACAAAATGGCCCAGAACATTCCCATTCCCATGAGAATTGAACACCTTCTAGTCTTTAATCCTTGCACTTTGATATGGAAAGCACAAAATCAATATAATTACCTGAAGGCGTTGTAGTCTGACTTAATTCTGCCTCAACTGCTATAGTACCCTGCTGCTAAAGTCCTGGACCAGGAACATCACCAGGCATCACCCAGGAGCTTGTCAGAAATGCAAAATCTCACTTCATGTCAACTCAATCAGAATCTGCATCTTTTTTAAAATTTATTTTTTAAAATATATTTTATTGATTATGCTATTACAGTGTCCCAATTTTCCCCCTTTGCCCTCTCCTCAGTATCCTTTTCCCTCCAGCAATCCACCCCCAACCTTAGTTCATGTCCATGGGTCATGCTTATAAGTTCTTTGGCTTCTCCATTTCCTATACTATTCTTGACATCCCCCTATTTTGTACCTACCAATTATGCTGTTTAATCCCTGCACCTTTCCCCGCACTGTCCCCCTTTCCCCTCACAGTTGATAACCCTCCAAATGATCTCTATATCTTGTTCTGTTCCTGTTCCGGTTGTTTGCTTAGTTTTTTAGATTCAGTTGTTGATAGTTGTGAGATTGTTGCCCTTTTAATGTTCATAGTTTTGATCTTTTTCTTAAATAAGTCCTTTTAACATTTCATGTAATAATGGCTTGTTGATGATGTACTCCTTCAGCTTTATTTTGTCTGGGAAACACTTTATCTGCCCTTCCATTCTAAATGATAGCTTTGCTGGACAGAGTAATCTAGGTTGTAGGTCCTTGCTTTTCATCATTTTGAATACTTCTTGCCAGTCCCTTCTTGCCTACAAAGTTTCTTTTGAGAAATCAGCTGACAGTCTTATGGGAACTCCTTTGTAGGTAACTACTTTTCTCTTGCTTCCTTTAAGATTCTCTCTTTATCTTTAACCTTTGGCATTTGAATTATGATGTGTCTTGGTGTGGTCCTTTTTGAGTCCAACTTGTTTGGGACTCTCTGTGCTTCCTGAACTTGTATGCCTATTTCCTTTGCCAAATTAGGGAAGTTTTCTTTCCTTATTTTTTCAAATTAAGTTTTCAATTTCTTGCTCTTCCTCTTCTTCTGGCACCCCTATGATTCAGATGTTGGCACATCTGGAAAATTGTCCCCGAGGTTCCTAAGCCTATTCTCATTTTTTTTCCAATTCTTTTTTCTTCCTGCTGTTCTGATTGAATGCTTTTTTCCTTCCGTGTGTTCCAAATCATTGATTTGATTCTTGGCTTCATCCTCTCCACTGTTGGTTCCCCGTAGGTTTTTCTTTATTTCACTTAGTGTAACCTTCATTTCTTCCCTTATGTTTTTGCCGTACTCAATGAGTTCTTTGAGCATCCTGATCACCAATGTTTTGAACTCCACATCTGATAGGTTGGTTATCTGTTTCATTTAGTGGGGGATTTTTTCTGGATTTTGTTCTGTTCTTTCATTTGGCCTGTATTTCTTTGTGTCCTCAGTTTGGCAGCATCATTTAGGCTTTCCTGCATCCCTGTGTTTGTTTCTGTGTATTAGGTAGAGCTGCTTTGACTCTATCTTAGAAGAGGCACCTGTAAATTGCATGGGGGAAGAGCCTTAGGTAGTCGCCAGGGCACGGCAACCCACTTCACCACTTCATGGCTCTGTGTTGGGGGAGGGCTCAGAGAGGGGACAATGCTGCTGCCTGGCTTCTGGAGGCTTGCCCAGCACTCGTCCTGTTTCTAGTCACTTTACCCACTTCCCAGATGCACCTGGCACCCTTCCAGCTGTTGCCCTGGTGATGAATCCTGGAGTGGGTGGGTTTGCATATGTTCTAAGTCCAGGTGTGCCCTTTAAGCCAAATCTCCTGAAAATTGGGCAGTTTCTTCTGCTGTCCCAATCCCCACTAGTTTTTACAGAAAGAAGTTATGGGGACTTATCTGCCTGGCATTGGAACCCTGGGCTGTGCAGACTGGGTCTGGGACTGGGATTGCTGGCTCCCAAGGTATCCCTCCTGATTTTTATCCACCATACGTGAGTGTGGAACCGCCATTTTGCCACCACTGCAGCCTTTCCACACCATACTGCAACTCTGCCCCTCCTACCCATCTGGATGAATGCGGCTTCTTTAAATCCTTGGTTGTCAGCTTCCATACAGCTTAATTTTCTGACAGTTTTGGGTATTATTTGTTTTGAGATATAGTTGTAATTCTCTCTGTGGTTGCACAAGGAGGCAAAGTGTATCTATCTACATCTCCATCTTGACCAGAAGTCTTCAGAATCTGCATCTTAACAATATCATTTTAACATTTGATTCATTTGCACATTCATCCCCTTAGCAGCTGTCACTCAGGATTGCCAATTAAAAGTAAAAAGACATGCAGAGCAAGCAGGGGATGGGGTAAAAGATGAGAATTTTACACTAGACTGCTGGAATTAAGAAAGGCATTATGTCCATCAGTTCACCCCTTCAGTAAGCAAGCAGTTTCTGACCATATCCTATATGCTGGGCACCATGCTATCATTGGGGATGCAAAGATAATATCTTCACTTGGCTATAAATAACTACAGCAGAAGCAATTTTAAGGTATTATGGGATTTTCCTATGCTTATAAGGGACAAAGGAGAGTTCACTGAGAAGATGCTTTTTTGAGGTAAATCATAAAAATCATAGTAGGAAAACATCAGGTACCAGGTAGAGGTAAAAAGGGATGTGTCTGACAGGAAGAATAGTTTGGACACATTCACACAATCATCAACTACAACTGTAATAATCTTTGTCCCTTCCTCTCTGAGAGAAGTATCAATATATTAGGTGGCCAACTGTCCTGGTTTGTCCAGGACATAGGAGTTTTAGTACTTAAACCAGGAAAGTATCAGGTAAACTGGGATGAATTTGGTCACCCTATTAAAGTGTCACCTTCAAATCGCAAGTCTCAAGTACAGGTTGCATCATGAGATTGGAAAACAGACCTGGGTCTAAGTCTTGGCTCCAGCACTCAACTGTTAACCTTGGGCAAGTAAATCTAAGCCTGTATTTTGTCATCTGTAAATGGTAATATCTGCCTCACTGGATTGTGTGAGAGGATTAAGTGAAGGGTAAAAACTCTCAGCACAGTGCGAAGTACGAAACTGATGTTTAATAAATGGTAGCTAATTATCACACCTATTTATAGGACATAAAACGTAAGTTGATCCAGCTGATGTGGAATGACTGGAATAAGGAAGTAAGACAAGCAGCTGCCAAAGCTCTGGGGCAAATGAGTCTTGGGAAGGAGGTGCATGACACAATCAGGTAACCCTAGTCAACATAAAGAGAGCTTTTTTATTCTTAAGTGTTCAGGGCCGCTGGGATCCAGTCAGCCTTTGTGGAGCTGCTCTGTATGCTCAGCATTGTATTAAGTTCCAATGCAGGGTTATTTTTTAAAAATACAACAAAAAGTTAACAGTCCCTATAGACACTAACAATGTGGCTGAAGAAAGAATCATTAATTGAGTGCCCACTAGGTGTTAGGCACTGTTTTGGATGATTGAAAGGATTCAAAAGCATGGACATGACTCTGATTATACAGGCAAGATACACAAATACCTAGTAAGGTCAAGTTTCATGGAGGATGGATAAGACTACACAGGCAGAGAAGAGAAGGAAAGATGCTCCGGTCTGGGAGCCAAATGCAGAAATGCGCATGGCACATGTGAAGGCAGTGAAGAGAACCGTAGCAAGCAAGAAGTGCATGTTTGAAAGTTTCTTTTTAGTCTTTAGTCATTGAACATAGTTTAGTCCTAGCCCATGCTAGGTAATAAGGATTCAAATAAATAAGACAGTTGAGTATCTACCCAGTGAAACTTAACCTAATGAGGATAAGGCTGACAGGGAAGGGTGGGAATGAATAATGGAGAGCCTACAGAGCTTGGATTTTATCATGAGGGCATTGTAGGGGAGGGAGCATCACATTTTTAAGGAGAGAAAATAAAAGCACCTATGCTTTACAGAGACAAGCTGTGTCAAGGAAATTCCCAAGAGCGTGTGGAAGCCCTGTCCCTGATTGGTGAGCTCAAGCTCATGACCGCCAAGCTTCTCCCAAGCTTCCTAAACTGCTTCTCTGATGACTTCATGGCAGTTCGGCGGGCAGCCTGTTTAGCAGCAGGTGCCCTGCAGATCCGTGATACAATGGTGAGTCAAGGAAACGTGATCCCATCTTACCTGATCAACCGGAAGAGGGCATTACCCTGAGCTTCCCTTGATGTGCATTGTACGCTCACCATTCTGTGGGAACACAGAATGAGAGATCAGAACCAGGAAGGTGAGGGAGTATATATAGGCCACATCAATCAGTTAGGACCACATTTAGCTCCCAGCCAGGCCAGACTTCACTCCAGAGCACATCCCTGAATCCTATCCTCACCTCAGCTATAGGCTTCAGGATTAACTCCTATGAATGAAGTTGTAATCCTGTTATTAGAGGAAAACCTGATGGAGGTCTTCAAAAGAGGCCTGTATGACCAAATGAATCTGTCAGCTGAGAAAATCAGTTTACAGATATGAGATAATTCGGCTAATATATTATGTGTGCAGGTTAGTACTTCAGGCTCTAGCTCATTTGTCACTAGAATTGATATGTCATTTTTCAGCTATACTACATTTTAGAGACAAGACAGGTCCCTGTCCCTGGTCACTCTTGCTCTGGTCTTCTCCACTCAACATTGCCTTTTATCCATCCCAGGTCCTTAGATGTCTTCTGGATCTGATACAGAAAGATCCTTACTGGAAAATCAAGGCCTTTGCCATTCGCGGTATGACAGAAAGAGCGGCCCCAGCTCCTCAACCTCAAACACTCTCCCATATGTTAGTACTGTACAAATGATACCTAGAATTCCTCTAGAAAGGGGGTGGAGTGTAGGTGAGGGGATGATCACACTGGCTCAGAAGTTCCTTGCCTGAGGAGTTAAGGATTATTTTCTGCTTTTTAATTTTTAGTTAAGGATCCCAAGTCTAGGTCAATGGTCAAAAAATACTTAGTTTAGCACTTGTAATAATAGCAGGTGGCTGCCTACACATTATATATTAAGACCATTTCTGGATGTTAGGATATAGCTAGGTTAGTCTTAAGTGCGTGACAGTGGAACATGCTGCCCTCTAATCTATGCAGCTTTGGGACAGATTGGCCAAGTGAGTCCCCAGCTGACAGACCTTCTGCTCTGGGCTGTACACTACGAAGCATCACCAGGTGTTCGACTAGAAGCTTGCCGTAGCATCTTAGCCCTCAACCTTCAAGGGGACCAGGTCAGGGACACCTTCCTAGACGTGCTGCTCCTAGAAAACCATGATGCTGTTCTAAAGTAAGCACTAAACCTCTGGCTCCTCCCACCACCCCAACTCTCTCAGCCTTGTTAATACAGTATGTCCCTGCCTGTCCAAGCTGCCTAATGGCTGTAAAAGCTCAGACTCACCTATGCCATTCACCTACTTACCCAAATGGGTAACTGAAAAACTATGATAAAGATTGAAAGTCAAGCTCATGTAGTTCATGTACCTATTCTCTAGCCCAAATGGTTTTAAGTTATTCATTTCTTCAACTAACAAGTATCAAGTGCCCACCATGATGACAGGACTGAGGTTAAAAATGTCTAGTGTTTGAATCCCCCAGCTCAGGCCTGCACTAGCTATTATGTGAGCCTGAATAAATGACTTAAACTCTCCAAGCCCATTTTTTTAATATATCAAATGCAGACGATGGTCTATCTTATGGGTTTGTGGTGATGATTAACAAGGTGACATGCTTAGTTTCTGTAATAAGATGTTCAAATGGTACCTATTAGTATCCTCAGATATATCATCTCAAAAACTATACAACATCCTGATAAGCTAAGCATCACACCATTTGCAGATAAGGCTCAGCAAACCCTCATAATCAGGAGTGGAATTTAGGATTCTCGTCTGATTCCAAGCCCTGTATTTTCCACCCTCATGCTTTTTTTAAAGGATAGAAACAATCTAAGAAGTCCTTTTTATCTTTCAGGGAAGTTCACCAGGCAATGAAGACACTCAACTTAGAAAATGAGGGGAACCAAGAACTGCTTCAGGAGATCAAGAACAGGGTAGATAAGTGCAAGCTGTGTTTTCAAGAGAAAAAAATGCAGGCCTTTCAAGAGTGCTTCAGATCCTTTTTGCCCTCTAAGCATGTGTATACCCCTTTCTCCATCACAGATATACTTTCTACAACCCTAGACAAGGACACCATGCCATTTGAAGACACAAAACATCTGTGCAAGACAGGATTATACAATGCTATTAGTAAAAAAACAAAACAAAAATCCTATTAGTTCTTCAAGTAGCCCTCAAAATCAGGGTTTATTGTTTCCTAAAACAGTTTACTTCCTTTCCCACTTTCTCCTCAACAAAGTTCTTCTTTCTTTTTTACAGATAGGCATAATGAAGGAATGTAGGGCTGGAGCTGGCCTCCTAGGTTTTCTTTCTCCTACTAAACTTTCCTTAATTCCTAACCTGGGCTCTGTCACCAAAAGAATGAACACTCTTGCTGAACAAATGGTTCTAATTTTTCAAAGGTGTTAGAGGAGGTGAAGAAATAGAGGAAAAGGGATTTTTAAAAATGTAAAAGATTCCTTCTTTATATATAATTCATAAAACCAACTTCACCCCATGCAAGCATTTCTTAGCAGATTCCTTTCATCATGCCCAAAACGCTTAAGTAAACTTTTCATTAAGATGTAAAAGTGTTCAACCAGTATCACAAGAGGACAATGCTCTCAGGCGTTTATGTACCACCTAATACTAATAAGCATGATGCAATAAGTTACTTTATTAGTGCTTTTTGATAATCTGCAGCCTAATGCATTTGTTTTTTTCAACATCATTTGTTCTAATCTAGATTCAAACACTAAGCCAAAAGGACTTGCTGACGCAGAAAATATTAAAGATGGAGACGGTCATAAAAAAAGTGAAGGCGGAAGCAAAACATATTTACTTTCAACCCAAAGAGGGGCAAAAACCACTGAAACTCCATACTTTTCTTCAAGAAATTTTTCGTGGTAGGTTTTCTAGGAGTGAGTCCTATGCTTTTAACAAGAATTTTCCAGGCTCTGGATGTTTTGGGACTTAGTTGTGAGCCCTGTAAGATGAGAGCCAGAAAAAGCTACCTCCTTTCCTTCTTGGGCATCTTCTCAGTCCTTCTGTTATTTTTTTTCCTGCCCTGACACCCAGCTTTTATTTGCCTATTTTATTCCTTTAAAAAAATGAATGAGGGAGCTCTATTTGAACTGATCTGAAAGTTAGGTTAAAAAAAAATGAATAAAACAAAAACTCCTGTTAGGCACACCAAAAAACCTTGTAGGCTTAACCTTTAATAGGTGTTCCAGTTACCTCTGGAAAGTGCAGTTGGAGGGAGAAGTATCACTTTTACTTGATGTACATCTATGGTTTTGCAACTTTAAAAGAAAGACTTTATCAAGTTCTCAACCTCCTATAACTGAACCTATCAGTTATGCTGATAGGATTTAAAAGTTCCAGATACAACCTACATGATGAGGTGCAGACATCAAGCTGTACCAATAAATACTTACAAAATCAGTGTGCCCATGTGTAGCAGCAGCCTCAGGTCATTCAGCCAGCTGCCTACCAGCCACCACCCCAAACCCAGGTCTTCTGGTTCCAAGTCCAGTGCTCTCTCTGGTACACCAGGCTCTTTTCCACCAACCATGCGAATATTCACTTGCCCAATATGGGGAAGTTTCTTCCAACTGCCAGGAAAAAATGAGAGTGGAAAGTAACTTGAACACCATCCTTCCCTCATCACCAGCTTGCTACAAGCTGATTTACTGAGGCCTAAGATAGCAAAAGTTGGAGACAGTGCCAGCCACTGATGCAAGCAGCATTTAGCAAAAACATGACATACTCTTAAAAACATAATATATCATAACTTTTCTAATAGGATTGTGTTGTTTGGGGTTCACGTAGCACAATTAAAATGAACAAATTACCCCCAAACTTACAACTACCAAGTTACCTTTCACCTCAGCCCTTACAAATTTTCCCTATCTTACCTCCCCCCTCTCCCACATTCCCTCAAACCATGCCACATAATAATCTAGCCTTAGAAAAAGAAAATTCTTTGGCACTTTAATAACTTTTCTAACATTCACACAAACTCACAATAACAAACAGGATACTGATCCCAACTGTCCCCCCAAACCGGTGAACAAGAACTCAAATTAAGGATGCAAACACTTCCAAATAAAAACTTCTAATGTCTCAAGCAGAGTGACACAGCAAGTGCTACATAGTACACTGAAGCCTGAGGGTGATGATTACTCCAAAATAACCAGGGGTCGAGGTTACTTCTGTAGAAATAGCTCCCTTTTTCCGCCTCCAACTTCTGCTTTTACTTTTGTGCCTAGATGAGGTGGTGGTTCCTAGAAGACCATCTGAGTTTTATGACATTGAATCAGTCATAAAGGTAAGTGTGAGTGAAATGATGGTAATCAAGGTAAGAACATTAATTTTTGCCCCCCAAAAGCTAGTGGTGGTAAGAGAGAATCATCACTACTGCCTTGTTTTCAGCAATCAACAAGAAACTCGTTCAGGTAAGAGGCATCTTGGTGAGCAGCAGCCCCTTATCATATAACATGGTTGCCAAGGAAAGCTGGTCCTCCACACTGTCACAGGGCAAGTCCCCTACTCTCACAAACTCTGGGTAGGAGCGGAGCAAGAGTTCCATGGCATCAGCTTGCTGGGGGAATATCTCCAAGCACTTGGGCTCTTCCAGATGATAAACACGGGAGTTTTCCACCGTATAATAGAGATATAAATGGCCTCCTTCACCTACCAGCCGAGCTATCCCATCCTGAAGCATGTGCACTTCTGTTTCTGTTGTCAACTGGGCCCCCACATTTACAGGTTCTCCAGCTTCCCAGCGAATTGGGAGCCCATAAACACTTAGGGCCCTCTCCCTATCAGTCAACACAGGAGGCAGAGAATCATGGATGAAGTCTTTGGCTCGCTGGTCAGCCACAGCATCGACAGGAGCAAAGTGTCCCAAGCGAGCAACTAAGACCCGCACCTTCTCCATGAAAGCAGTTCTTCGAGGATCCTTAGAATCCGAATGCTGGGCCCCCATGTAATCCATGAAGTCTCGGGGCAGCCCCCTTCGAAACTCCACATTTTCTTCCATTGCAGCCTGAACTGCCAGAGGCAGTACGGCCTCTAGGAAGTCACCCCAGGTATTGCGCTGGTACGTGGACAAGGTGAGGTGCAGAGAATGTACTCCATCCTGGCATTCGGCTTGGTGAATGAAGCCCCGAGGAAAATAGAGCAAATCTCCAGGTTCCAGCACGGTCTGCAGCACCGGCTCACCAAGGTCGTCCTGGCTGAAGTTGGGGCTGGATGTCAGGGCCAGTTCCTCGGTTGGGTCCCGGGGTCGGTAGACTCGCCAAAGTTTCCTACCTTCCAGCTGCAACACAAAAGCCTCGATGTCGTCGTAGTGGGGAGCAAAGCCCTGCGAGTTGGGAGGAGTGAGGTAAACGTTGGAGCCCGCCATGCTTCCAAATTGCTCCTGGAGCACAGCCAGAAACTGCCACACGGTGGTCGAAAAAGCCTGCGGACAAAGAAGGCGCAGGGAGCAGCCAGCCTGGTACAGGGACCACGCGGCGGCGGGCAGGGCGCGGCCGGGTGGATTCAAGGTTTCGCGCCGCCCGTTGATGTAGCGCGCGGCGTCCAGGTGCTGCCCGAACTGCACCTCCTCACTGCGCAGCATGGAGTCCAGGTCGGCGGTAGAAAAGAGACCCTGGTAGTAGGTGTGGTCCTGCCGCCGCACCAGCACGGCCTCCCGCTCCCACAGGCGCCGGTAGAAATGATCGGGTGGCATAGGCGCAATGAGCCACTCGAAGAGGCGCGCCGCCCGCCGCCGGCTGCTGGGGATGCGGTTAAGCTCCGCCAAGACGCGCTGCAGCGGAGAGTCCCAGGCTAGCTCCCCGCCCGTGCTGTCCACCTGTGGCCCCGACAGCGTCGCTGGGGCCACGGACGGTGGGGCGGCCCCCAAGTGCTGGGCCGAGCACAGCAGGGCCGAAGTCTCCACCACGCGGCCGGGTGCGGCGTGTACCTCCCCCAGACGTGCGGACGGCGCCGAAGCCTGCACTAGGCGCACCGCCGGGGTTTGCTGGGAGCGGGCCGCGGGCGAGGCCTCCAACAGCTCTGCAGGCCCGAGGTGGCCGTACGGCTCTCGCCTGGCCGCATCCGGGGTGGTCGCCGGCCCACCAGGCAGCGGGTCCCGGGGATCGTCCCCAGTCGACTCCACCCTCGACTCGCCGCTCGGCAGCGTCTGGGCCCTCAGCGCGGCCAAGCGGGATGCAACACTCCTCCTCATCTGCCTTCGGATCTTCCTGGGCCTCACGGGCAGGACCAGCACCGACCCGCTGTGTGACTGTGGCTGGCGCCGGCGTCTCACCCGCCCGCGCCTCAGCACCCCCGCACTACCCCGGAGCCCGTCCATCGTGGGACCCTCCTCCGAGCCCGGCGAGAGCAGGCTAGTGAGTCTCAGGCCCGCCGCCGCTGCGAGGAACTGTGGGAAGGGGGCGGGCCTCCAGCCGCCGCGCGGGGTGGCCACGCCCACCACTTCCACGCCCCGCGCCTTCCACTCACCCTCTGAGCAAACGGTACCTTAACTTTTTTCTTTTACAATTCTATAAACCGTCATCTGTATATTATGTTGTGTTCACTACCCCAAGTCAAGTCTCCTCTCCGTCACCATTATCCTCCTTTTACCCTCTCCCGCCCCCCCCCCCCTTTACCTCTGGTAATCACCCTGCTGTTTTCTGCTTCCAGGCGTGTTTTGTCGCGGTGGGTTTTTGCTTCACCTTTTTCACCCAGCGCTCCCCGCCCCAGCACCCCCTCCCCTTCTGACAGCTGTCAGGCTGTTCTCTGTCTCTATGAGTCTGTTTCTATTTTGTTAGTTCATTTTGTTCATTAGATTCCACATATAAGTGAAATCACATGGTACTTGTCTTTCTGACTGGCTTATTTCACTTGGCAGAAACGGTACCTTAATTGAAATGCGTGGCTTCACAGTGGAGCCGCGGAGTCTCTGCCAATTTCACAAGAATTTCATATTCAGAGGGCAATTAAAAAATCAAGCTGCTGGGGACTTGTGGAGAAGGAAAATTGGCTACTTACCTCTTTATTCCTTCTAGTCTCTGCATGTTGCAGCGTGCCCCAGGGCGTCCTCATTTCCGAACAGCATGCACGCCAGCAGTTTTGCACAGGGAAGTGTGTAAATCTTATTTTCAAGAATGTCCTCAGACAAACTTCAAGATTTTGTTCAAACCTTGGGTCCCCCAGGTCCCCTTTACTCCGCAGATGGCATTACTGATTAAGACCTATGTAAGTTCCTCCGCCCAGCTCCTCTTTGTACTTTCTCCGTCACAAATTCTTACAGTCCTTGCCTTCTCTCTGAAAAAGGACATCAACTTTTCTCCTTGCATTCTTGTTATCTGCCCTTCTCACCACATCTGGAATTTTGTTTCATGAACTACACTTTCTTCTCCAGAATCTTCTATCTCACCTCCGAATCTTACACTGAACTCTTAAATGTGCATCTGTCATTTAGCAGGCACTGTGGTAGGCATGAGGGTGCAGTTGTTAGGAACAATATAGTCTCTGTCTCCATGTAACTACTGTTTTCTTGTACATAAAAGATTACTTGTCACCATTTGAGTCATTTAATATAAATTCCTAGGAGTGGAACTGCTGAGTCAAAGAGCAAGATAACTTTTTGTGTTTAGTAGACTTGACCTAACTCGCTCCAGAAAAATTTACCATATTACAAGCAATTATGGGCGGATTAGAGTACATGGCTTCCAGGACCTTTCCTGTGGTTCTGTTTGACCTTCCAATCCTCAGTCACGTTCCTGTCCAAACACTTGCCAGATCTTTTAGATCTTATCCCTACCCATGCACCACGCCCACTCTTTTTATTTCTCACATGGCCTATTACAGTCTCCTCAACTGAGGGTGATTTTGCCTCCAGAGGGAAAGCTTTGCTTGTGGGGTAGGGGGCGGGGAGATGTTATAACATCTAGTACAGCAATTTTCAACCCTTTTTCATCTCACAGCACACATAAACTAATTACTAAAATTCTGCGGTACCAAAAAATATAATTTTTGTCAATATGAAAAAAAAGTATAATTTTGATTCATTCACACCCGACAGCTATTGTTGTGTTGGCTGTTGTCATTTTTTAATTTGACAATCTAAGGGAAAAGAGGTCAGTGCCCCTGACTGAACAGTCAGATATTATACATTTTAGAAATTCTCATGGCACATGGGTTGAAAATCACTGCTCTGGCAGGTATCGGACCAGAGATGCCAGAGACGCTACTAAACAGCCACAAAGCAAAGGACAGTCCCTCCCCTCAACAGGTAATTATTGGAACCAAAATATCTATACTGCTGAGGCTAAGAAACTCTGGTTTATTATGTCTACCTAAGAATGTCAAGCCCAAGGAAAAGTCTTATAAGAGTTTACTTGAGCCAAATTTTCAGGACCTGCCTGGAAGCAAAAAAATCTCAAAAGACTGAAAAAATGCTCTGGAGAATGGCAGTTTTGTAGCTTATTTTATACGTTAGAATTAAAGGAGGAGACCTAAGGAAGGTTACATGAAATCTGTTGGTGGTAAACTAAGGAGGCAGAAGAAAAGCAAATCAGGGAAATCTCTAGGATTGGATCAGAAGCAAAATGGAGAAACACTTCTTTTACATTAGTGGATACAGGATAGTTAATCATTAACATTTACAGCAGATAGAGATAGTATTTGGGGAACAAGAAAACAATGAGGGGTTCTGTGGTCTCCTGCTCTGGTGCCAGCATTTGTATCTTCCAGGGGTAGGAAAAGAAAATTACTCTGACATATCAAAGATGTGTTATCCTGGATGCATAAGAACAACGGACGGAGCTCACTTAAGGTGGATTGACCCTTGCTAAGAAAGCTATAGGTAGGCCTGGGACATGACATGTCCAATTAGGAATTTGTGATTGGATCATTCTGCGGGGTTATTTTTGGTCACTGAGCTTGTCAGGCCTGCCATGTGTCACCCTACTCCACCGCCCACTTGTCAAGTTTATTATGTAACCTCTTTTCATTCACAGTTACAAGTAGCCTCCCAACTAGTCTCTAATTTTAATCTCTTCTTAGCCAATTTATAACACAGGTAGCTACAACATTAATTTTCTCAAGTTGTATCCCCAAAGGTGCCATCACCCTACTCAAACCCACCTGTGTTCCCCATAGACCCAGCCAAGTCCTTCAGCTAGGTACTGAAGTCATATGTTGTTACAGCCTCATCAGCCACAACTCCGATAGACATTACTTCTACAAGTTAGACCGTTTGCTGTTCCTCGCCTTTGTTCTCCGCCATACATTGAATCATACTGTTCCCATAAATGCTGTCTCCCAATCATCTTTTGTCAAACCCCAACTAAAGTTCATTTCACATGCCCTCTCCTCCCCAAAGGCTCTCCCAACTCTAATCACAAGAGAACTACGACTCTTTCACATGAATTTAGCACATTGTACCTGTCTTGGTGTATTATGTACATGTTACATTTTTTCCTGAACTTTCTAGACTGTACAATCCTCCAAGGAAAGGATTTCCTTATGCCTTTTGCTCTTGCTTTTAGCATACTGCTTTTCGTACAGAAGATGCGTAGGAAATATTTACTGGGAAGCAGACCAGCCAGAATTGAGTCCCCCTCACTCATTATATGTGACATTAGCTTAGTCAAATTACTCTCTCAGGTCTTAGGAATCCCATCTGTGGAATGAAAATAAAAATTGAACTTCTGTATATGGTTGTTATAAGGATAAAATAATGCATTTAAGGCACTTAGCATAGGGTCTGGTATGAAGCTAAACACTTAAAATGGTAATAATAATTTACTATTATGGAGCAAAGCCCTGTATGACCAGTGTGATGACTGGGTGCCACTGGCCTACTTCAAAGGAACTAGGAGTAGGGGAGGCAGAGAAGTTCTTGAATTGGGCAGGACAGCAGAATGGGATAGGGAGATTATTTTTACATATGCCCGGTGAAAGTTGAGTCAGTGGGGAAGATATCAGACAAGGCCATTGTGTGAGGCACGGCTCCGCACACAGTTACCTGGCCAACAGCCAGAGTAAGCGCTGAAACCAGCTGATGTTCTTCAAGTCTAGGGCTGCAGTATCTGGAGGAAGGGACAACGGAGGGGAAGCCCTCTTCTTAATTGACACATAGGCTGTGTGTGTGTGCTGGCAAGCCCCTGACATCACATTCCCTGGGGAAATGCTGAAGAAGAAGGAAGGTCAAGTTTGTCAAAAGGAGCTTTAATTGCCTTTTCAGAGAAATTGGTTTTTCCATACACAACAGATACATTCTGCAGTGAATTGGGGGATGAGCTGTGCTCGTCTGCTTACAGACCTGAGGGACAGTCTGCTCAGCTAGAGGAAGGTGGTAGATTTGCCTTCTCCACATCCTGGACAAGTATCTGCTCCTCCCAGTCTTTCCTGTGACCTCAACCTTTCTTTTTTTCAACGTTTTGTGATTTCCTCAAAGAACATTGTTGCTAGCTGTCTCCTGGTTTCCCTTGTGACTGGGAGGTACCTTTTGGAGCCTGACTTATCTTTCATTTCATCACTTTTCCTGTAGCTCTATTTAGTTCTCACTGCAAAAACAGCTATTAATAACCCTTTTCAGAAATATAATTTCAATTTAATGACATGGAATAATGTTCCTAACATATCATGAGTGGGAAAAACAGACAAAATAAGTAATATAGTAGGATCCCATTCAGGGGATATGTATTTTGTGTGTCGATGTGTATGTGTATAGATATCCATTCATACATAGATCCATTCATAAAAGTTTGGGAGTCTTTACAATGCAATGATTAACAGTGGTTATCTTTGGATGGTGGGATTCCAGGTGATTTTTATTTTCCTCTTCTTTGCTTATTTCTATGTTCTGGATTTTCTACATTGAATATGTATCACTTGTGCCATTAAAAATATGGTGTGTTTTTTTAAACCACAAAGTTTACTTTCCGTAACAGATCTCATTTTTCCTGATCTGTTTTCCTGATTGCCTAGCTCTTCTGTTTTTTAATTAACATAATTCCCTTTAAAAAAAAAATCAAAGGAACTTGACGTTAAAATTATCACTGATCTTTTTACTATGTCTGTAGTTTTGCATTTTCCAAAATGTCATATAATTAAAACCATACATTATATAGCCTTTCAGACTGGCTCTTTCAATCAGCAATCAATACACATTTAAGGAAGTTCATCCATGTCTTTTTTGACTCAATAGCTCATTCTTATCTTTGACCACTATTCCATTGTATAGATGTACCACAGTTTGTTTTTCCACTCACCTATTGAAGGACATTTGGTTGCTTCTCGTTTTTGATGATTATGAATAAAGCTGCTACAAACATTCATGTGCAAGTCAAGCTTACTTTTTATCATGACTTGATTTTTCAAATATAATATTCAAAGAGTATAATAAAAATAATTGATAGAGCCCTGGCTAGTGTGGCTCAGTGGATTGAGTGCCAGCCTGGGAACCAAAGGGTCTCCGGTTGGATTCCCAGTCAGAGCTCATGCCTGGGTTGCAGGCCAGGTCCCCAATGAGGGGCATGTGAGAGGCAACCACACATTGATGTTTCTCTCCCTCTCTTTCTCCCTTCCTTCCCCTCTCTCTAAAAAAATTAATAAATAAATAAAATCTTAAAAAATAATTGATAGAGGAATACTATCTTAAAAGTCAAAATTAAAATGAAATGGCCCATTATAATTGGTTTACCTATTTTTTAAAAGCAATGAAGCTCTGTCCTGGTAGCTCAGTTGGTTAGGGCATTGTTCCAATATGCCAAGGTTGTGGGTTTGATTCCTGCTCAGGACACATGCAAGAGTCAACCAATGAAGGCATCAATCAGTGGAACAACACCTGTTTTCTAGGCCTTTTAGAAGACATGGAGTTGTTCCTTTGGGCACATTCATGCAAATCTACCAGAAAAGCCATATCGTGGACCTCAAAGGAATGGGCGCTGTTCAAAAAGGAACGCCCCACAAATGTAATCATGCAAAACTGGAGGGGTCTGCAAGTGGCACCCAGCATGCTGTGGGCATTGCTATAAACAAGCAAGTTCAGGGCAAGAGTTTTGCCAGGAGAATTAATGTACATATTGAGCATAAAAAGCACTCCAAGAGCTGGGATGACTTCCTGAAATGTGTGAAGGAAAATTATCAGAAAAAGAAGGACGCCAAAGAGGAGGGTAGCTGGGCTCCGCTGACCACCAGCCTGCTCCGCCCAGAGAGGCACACTGAGCGAGAGCCGGTGGGAGGAGCCTGTGCTGCGAGAGCCCGTTCCCTGTGGGTTCATGGCATGATGCGTGTTTAAAAAAAAGACCTCTGTACTGTTAAAAAGTTACTACAAGAGGCATGGTATTATTTCTGCAAATGTATGAGTGGACATATATCAAAATCTGATATTAGACTTTTGAGATTAATTAAAGAATAATCAAGTATAAAAAATAGAAATAATTCCATTAAATTCATTAGACATCATAATAAATTTTTTCCTATTTATTTAACAAAAAAAGGAAGGTATGTATACACTCTTTGTAGTACCACTACAGGTTTGCTTCCTAAAAGTAGACAATCTGATATATTCCATCTTGCCTGATTCCTATCAAAAAAGAAGTGTATAGTGCATTTATAATGCTGCATTGTCAGGAGAGGACTTCTTTGACAAGGCACTAAGTGAAAACTAAATTCTTTTGTAATTTTATATATGTAATGATTAGAAGAATTTTCCATAAACTAGCTTCTAGCCCTGTACATTTCAAACCTTGTTTTTTCTCCATTACCAACACACTTCCGTGTTGGGCACCATAGGACATATTCTTATCAAACTGTGGTCCTGCCCCTTCACGTCACATCACCAGTTTAGCGGGCACCGTGGACAGTAGTAGATTTCCTGTGAGGCAATCTTATGTCGGGATGACTAGCAATAACCTAACCAGTGACACACTGGAACAGGGAGGGCCCCTGCCATGGGGCCTCAGTATTTGAGGGCTTAGCTCTGCCCTCTGGACACAGGCCTCCCCACACAGCAAGGAGTCTATGGGACCAAATGGGCATACACATTAGAGCCTGCGCCCTGCCTTGTACGCTACACACACTGGGTACCCAAGACTCTAGAATTCCCTGCCTATTTTTTAGGGCTTGGGTAGACTTGTGTCTTCCCAAGGCGGGGCAGCATTGCAAGTATGTGTACCCTTAGACGCAGGGTTGGCCAGCAGTTTTCTGGAGCAGTATGTGAACAGAACTTGAACATGCAGTCCAAAGTGTCCGTGTGTGTGTTTGTGTGTATGTGTGTGGTCCTCACAGTGTGAAATGGAGCTGGGAATGGAAAGAGATGGGTAGATTGGAGGTCAGCTTTCCTGCACTGCTATGTTCTGGTTCCTTACCAAAGAATTAAAAAATTTCAAATGCCAGCCTGGTCTCCTTGCCAAGGTAGGTGATAGAAGGTATTTTACTTAACAGTTTGTTATCTCGATAACATTGAAATACCTGGTAAATGGGCTTCCATTTGTACTTTTGCTCTAAGCTGAGAATTCATTTGGAGATGAGAATATCCTCTTACTATTCTGTGGAGTAATATAGATACCTATTTTGATATCAAAGCTATTTAGGTAGGCTCCTGGGGAAGCTTCAATCTAGCTTTAACCTAGGTACAAACCCAAGCCCAGCCCTGGCCATCCCTGCATTGGTTTATGGGGTTGAAATAGAGCAGTGCTGGGTCCCCGGGGGCTGTTCACCATGAGTGAATCCACCTCCTCAACACATCCCAGGAATAAGATTTTTCAGTCATAGCTACAAGAGTGTCCCAGAGTTGCTGCTACTTCTGCATAATAATAAAGACAAAGAGAACAGAGGCTAACCCCAAAGATCATATGCAGATAGATGCTCAAGCCTTGTTGGGTGGGCAGTTCAGGTGTGTGCTCCCCATGAGTCTCCTGATTAGGGTCAAAGGAGGCAGGCTGCAAAAACATAGATTCTAATTTCTTATTTATTATAGTAGTTCATAGAAGTATTCTGATTAACCATGGCTGAAGAGGTTTTCTCTTTGAGTCTACCATTTACATGAGATCACATGTTTTGCATATGCACTCATGTGTTAATATTTCTTTGCAGCCTGTGAAGCCACGCATACCAAATCCCTGGTCACAGAGTCCAGCCCTCGGCCTAAACACAAGAAGCAGAGGTCACTCATCACTTGTCAAAGATCTACGCACCACTCGGGAAAAAAGGATTGCAATGGGACCATTTGGAGCTGACAGCCCAGATTTCTAGCTGGCTAAGTACTCAAGAGATAAGGTTTTTCCAGGGTCAGACCCCCTTCATTTGGAAGAAAAAGTGATCATTTCAAGGATGAGCCCTTCTCTTGCTCCAGGACACAGGTAGCAGTGAACACAGTCATATTCTCTTTCATTGATGTATAATCTGTTACTATGCTTATAAATAAATACCTTTTTAATGGTAGACTTGGTTTTTTAATGTGCACCATTTACACAGACAGTTAAACACATCACATTCAGTGATAGAGCATCTTTTCCTATACCCCAGGAAACTCATCCTAAATAGAGGTCACAGCTCCAAGTTTTACCAGAGTAGAAATGCCGAAAGATCCAGCATCTATTACAAGCTATATAAAGAGCTTTCTGAAAACCAAACTACAATCCTATTTGTTTAGGAAACAAACAGCTGAGGTGATTTTTTTTTTGTGATCCACAAGTCTAATCTTATTCTGGAGCAGCTTCTTTAAATGTAGCTCACAAGCGATGAGGAAGCCAAATCATTGGACTATTACAAGAAACCCAAGCCAGCACTGTCGTTTCCCCTCATTCTGTGTGGGGGGGTGGTGAATACTTTTAGATCTCTGGGAAGCATTGCTGCAGTTTCACAAGGCTGATCGGCGATTCTTATGAGTTTCAATGCACTGAATGCTGAAATGATCTATCTGTGTCACAAGACGGGACTCTGTAAGAGCGCATGATACCCAAAATGCTACAGAAGAGGAGAGACTCAGAATTCAAAGTAGTGTGAATCCAGGTTTCTTTCCTAAATACTGATTGTTTATGCCCTAAAAGCTTTGGGACATTTGATGATTAAAATAAGGCAACATGAATCTGTCTCTCCGTTTTTCTTCCCCCCATCATATCCTCCCTTTCAGTGGCACTGTTAACATCAGAAATATGGAAAAGCAGTATTCTGAACCCGAAGCAGCTACGGAACACAAGGGGGAAAGAGCAGTGTGGGATATCAGTTAACTGCATAACAGAAAAATCTTTCCTCTTCCTCACTCATGTAACCCATGATTTTATTTATTAGTTTATGCATCCCATCCAAGTGAAACTGTAATTCAAAAAGCACCATCACATAGTTCAAAGTTATTTCCACATCTGTCAAACCCGAGAATCCTGGAATCTGGCTATCATGAGGCCTTTGAGACAATAAGCAATTCTGTATGAGTACTTTCTCTGCCCCTATCTTTGACTTTGTCATTTTGTAGTGAATGGGCTTTATTGTGCACTCCGCATAGCTGGCAAGGACAAGAGAGCAGAACTGAACCCAGTTAGTCAGCAAGGCCAAACAGAGGGCCTTTTAGCAGCCACAGAAGAAATGGCCCTTGTCCTCAAGGAGTTTACAAGGAGTTTTCGAAAACACACATATAAGAACCTTTCAAAGACAATATGCTTCATCTAGTAGGAATTGATGGCCCACGGAAGATGTGCTGCAGGAGTCCCTGTGAAGGGGGCGCTCCGGAGTACTGGAGTAGTCATGGAGGCAAAAACTTGTTGGATCTCAGAGACTGCACAAGACTTAGGTAGGCGGAGGGGAGAAGCGAAGATCTTCCAGGTGAGGGAAAAGACAGGATAAAAGGTTGGAGGAAGGAATGAACTTGCCACAGGTCCATGACACTTCCCTTTTCCTTCCTGTTTCTAAACTGGTTTACTTGTTACTTCACAATAGAGCAGCTGAGCATCCATTTTCCTTACCTGACCCGTTCATTTGAACAAAATATTATAATGACAAAATACTCCAGGAGTTCCACAAATCCTGTAAAAGGCCTTGCCTGTCTTTCCCGACTGAGGCATTTGTAGGAGCTTCTCTTCTCACGGAATGTCTCAGTTGTCTCCTTTCTATTGCTCCTCTTTTCATCTTGCCCTTCTGCCACAGACATGCAACAGCCTCACTGGAAGCTTCTGTTTGGCCCTGCATGTGGGAGAAACACTGCTGATCTTCGCTTGGTCAAGACCTAGAGAGCATTTCCACTTTCAACTGAGAGTCACGTCTTCACCGGCTGACATGTTTCATCTGAGTTAGCACCCATTAGTGAACTACATCGACAGAAATCTTTCTGACCAGACCAGCAGCAAAGTCGGGGTGTGGGTCAGGAGAAAAGCATCTGTGTTAGAGTTTATTCTCTCCCTTCTTACAACTCCTCTCGGTCCTCACCCATCTTCCCACCCTACCCCATCATTTTTTAAAAATTACAGTTGACACACAATATTATGTTAGTATCAGGTGTACAGCATAGTGGTTAGACATTTATATAACTTATGATATATCCCCCCAATAAGTCTAATACCCACCTTGCATCATACATAATTATTGCAATATTATTGACTACACTCCCTACGCTGTACCTCGCATCCCCATGACTATTCTGTAACCGCCAATTTGTACTTCTTAATCCCTTCACCTTTTTTACCCAGTGCCCTCCCCCCAAGCCTTCTTCACTCTGGCAGCCAACAGTCTGTTCTCTGAATCCATTTCTTGATGATCTATACTGTCAGCAAATAGTTACCAAATGCTTGTATTTAGTTATCATGGGTATATCAGGAAGTATATGACAGTTTTTATCATTTTGAGGAGTTTGTTGTCTAGTTGGATAAAATGGGCTCGTTTGTTGGAAGCAACATCAGAGCCTTTCAAGGTCAAGAGTGAGCTGGGCACTTCCTTTTTTTTGAGACTCAGCTATATTTTTAAAAATGAAGTGCCCACAGTGAATTTTTTAAAGTGGTGGATTTTTTGTCCTGGCTGATGTGGCTCAGTGGATTGTGCACCAGCCTGCAAACTAAAGGGTTGCTGGTACAATTCCCAGTCAGGGCACATGTCTGGGTTGTGGGCCAGGTCACCAGCTGGGGGCATTCAAGAGGCAACTGATGGATGTATTGCTCACACATTGATGTTTCTCTCCCTCTCTTTCTCCTCCCTTCCCCTCTCTCTAAAAGTAAATAAGTAAAATGTTTAAAAAGGTAGATTTTCAATGTGTATATTTAACACAAAAACTACAATGACTAACTTTTGAAATGAATCTAAATTGATATGAATATCCATAGCAGCATTATTCATAATAGCCAAGAAGTAGAAACAACCCAAAGGGCCATCAACTGTTGGATGAATAAGTAAAATTTGGTTGTATCCACACAATGAGATGCTGTTCGTCAATAAAAAGAAATGAGGCACTGATACATGGTACAACACAACCACACCTCGAAAACATTATGCTAAATGAAGGAAGCCAATGAAAAAAGATTATATATTGTATGATTTCAGTTACATAGCATTTCCAGAGTAAACAAATTTATAGAGGCAGAAAGTCAATAAGTGGTTGGTTGGGGCTGGGAGAGATGGGCACTGGAGAGGAGATTGTGGAGAAGGGGAATAGGAACTGACTGCTCCTGGGATTTCTTAGGGTGAACAAATACATTCTAAAATTTTGTGGTGATGGTGGCACAACCCTGTGAATATACAAAATACCCTGCATTTTATATTTTAAATGGGTGAATTTTATGGTATGTTAACTATATCTCAATTAAGCTGTTGTTTAAAAGTCTAAATTGAAAGCCTTTCATGGCTATGTGCAGGGCACCAGGCAGTGTAGTATAGTAGGCAGAAGCCCGATTTGGAAGTCAGACACACCTAAGTCCAAATATTCTACTACGTATCAACTGTGTGACTCCAGGTCATTTACTTAAATTCTCTGAGATTTCTTTTTTTTCACTGCAGAATGAAGATAAGAATTCCGATTTCATAAGACTGTTTTTGAGTAACATTAATTCAAAAAATATTTACTGAACAGTTATTATGTTTCAGGCACTATTCCAGGCTCTGGGGATAGGCAGTGACCAGAACATCCAAGGATCTCTACATTGTATCTTGTTTAAAGAAAAAAATCTAGATCTTTACATGAGGTTTCTCCAATGTTAAGTATTAGAAATTAATTTCAAAATAATAAAAACACTGTAAGCTACCCTGCCTGGCATGGCTCAGTCAGTTGGAGCATTATCCCGTAACTGATTGATTGTGGGTACAATTCCCTGTCAGGACACATACCTAGGTTGTGGGTTCCATCCCTGGTCCAGGCGCATATGGGAGGCAACCAGTCAATGTTTCTCCCTCATATCTATGTTTGTATCTCTCCCTTCCTCTTTCTCTAAAAGCAATGAAAAAAAAAATGTCCTCAAGTGAGGATTAAACAAAAAAACAAAACCACCGTAGGCCAGCACTGTGCCAAAACCATCTGTGAGTCAGATTCTGACCTTGGGCTGGCAGTGTGTGACCCCTGATGGAGGTTTTTCAGATGGTGAGTTTCTAGTATATTGCCCACTTGGCTGAGTCTTGGCATCCTCAGCCTGTTCCCATATGCTGCCCAGCACTAACCTAAGAAACATTCCTTGTAAAATTCAGAGCAGTCATCCTAGCAAGTAACCGAGCCAGGCAGTGACCTCGATCCCATCCATCTCTACAAGATGCTACAGTCTTCCTCGCTGACCCAAGGAGGCCCCATTCATTTTCCTGTCTGGACTGAGCTGGCAGTTTGTACAGGATGGGGTTGAAACAGACTTGTGCTTCTCACACCTTTCAAGACCATCTGTCCTCTGAGAACTTCTGTGGGAGGCCAATTCAGTCCACAGTCTCAGATTTTAGAATTTAGCACAGTAGCTCTTTTCTGGAACTCAAAAATGGATGGTTAATTTAATGTTTTAATTCTCAAACATATCCATGATCTTAGAAAAGAAAAAAACAAGTTTTAAATTTACCTTGTAGCTCTTCAATTCAGAGTCAAACAACTTCATGTTGTTCATCCACCTATCAACAGAGCAGTAAAGGTTAAAGCTCTGGGAAGGGGACATCTAGAGAGAGGATTCATTGGACCATCCTATCCCATCAACATCAGACTTGTTTGGAGCGTTTCACCCCATGGGCTCATGGGGTTCCCTACAGACCCTGAGCTTGAGGCTCTCACAGTAGAGTACATCAGACTTCCAAAAGTCTCTCACATCCAGTGTGATGAGGCAGAAAAATGGCAAACTCAAGTTCAAATCTCCTGCTACTAATAACTATGTGACTGTACAAATTACTTTATCATTTTGAGTTTTACCTTCATCATTGGTAAAGTGGGAGGAATAATAATTATTTTATGGGGCAATGGCACTGGTTTTCAACCTGGTTGCATATTAAAATTGCTTTTTAAAAATGTCACGGTCTGTGCCACACCTCCAACAAATTCAGTCAGAGTCTCTGAGGGTAAAATCCAGACATCGGTAGTTTTTCAAAGCTTCACAAGTCATTCTAATATGCAGCCAGGACTGAAAATACCTGGGGAGGATGGGACAATGTCACTTGTGTAGAACAGGTGCTCTTTAGTTCCTAGTTATTCCCCAGTTTAAGTTTCCAACCAACAACTTCCACTTTGGGTGCGTGTTCTAAGACTGCACCGCTAGGTGTCAGTTTGACCACACAGTTTCATTCTCAGCAGCTTCTGGTTCTGGGACCTCAGAGTAACAGCCCTGTGCCCTCACCACAACCATTTGGTTGACTACCTGCCTGATGTCAGCCACTGTGCTCATGACCCTTAAAGCATGTGATTTCTAATCCTTTATCAAGGAGGCAAGGTGGTTACTGTGCCGGTCATGAGGACGCAGAGGGTCAGAAAGATTCTGTGACTTGTACAGGATACACAGTAAGTGGTAGAACTAAAAATCAAGCTTCCTTCATCCCGTCACTCATTCAGAAACACTGAACACTTACTATGTGTCAGGTATTGTATCTGGTATTAGGGATCCAAAGGTGAATACGGTGTAGTTCTCATCTTCTGGAACTTCATTTTTATCCTTTACTTGTATGCACATTTAAAAAGAAAAGATGGGCATCTCCTTTTGCAGTTGTTCTTGACCTCAGGTCAGCTATATTCTAAAGAACTCAAATGTTGTATTCCTAAGAGGTTAGACTGACCCTTAGATAGAGTTTCCTAGGAGGGCTGTTCCACTACGCCCAGCCACTATAATAATATTTTAAAAATGAAGAGCCTATTAAGAATGTAGGAGGCTAGAGGCAACACCTGGTCTGTTTTACCACTGTCTTACTTACTTATATCCTCAGCAACAAACTATTAGTATAGAATACATGTCTAATTTTTAGTCAATGAGTGTTTACTGAATGAATGAAAGCCTTGTGATCTGCTAAACAGTACGCAAAAAGAGCCATGAGGGAAATGTTTAAAGCCGTCTGTATCTTATTGTAGGAAGTGATTCTGAAAAGTCCCAGCTGATTCGTTGCTGGGGTGGGAAAGTCTCACAGATCTTGGAGAAGGTTCTAAATGAGCCAGGGATCGGAGGATTATGTCACTACTAGATTTAACCAGTGGATCCAGAGTGTCGTGGCTTCTCTGGAGTTTGTTCCATGTCACAAGAATACCAGCTGTGTCTGTCTCTTGAGTTGTCTCCCACTAACCAAACAGTTTGACCATTAGGACCATAGGGATTGATGGGCTCCATCAAACCTGTAGTCCAATTAAAGCCTCTTACCTTGGAGAAAAAGATTCAAGCAGTGGTCCTGAAATCTGGTTATGAATCAGAATTACTTGGGGAAGCCTTGCAAAAATCAAATACAGATCCCTGGATGCTACTCCAACCTAGTTAAATGGAATCCCTGAAACTAGGAGAAGGACCTGGGATTCTGATGCAGGACCAGGGTTGAAAAATGGCTGGTTCATTTACGTATGGCTCTGCAATTCATAAATTTGCTCTGATCTTTTCTGATTTCTGGTTATATTCCCTCCCTGGATAAGAGTTCTATGTATTCGTTATCTGCAGTTTGAAGTAGCATCCCCCTTTAATCAATCCTAAGCTTATCTCTATTCCAAGTTTGTAAATGATGTTGAAATCCCCAGATTTGGGAATTTGAGGGATGAGTCCATGTTGATCATACCCATGCTCTTTGTGACACTGTAGATTTAGCTCAGTTCTGTCCCTAAAACACGCCTAGCAGTTACATGTCCATTCTTAAGGTTTTTCTTGGTTTACAAGCAGTTCTGACTTATCAAGTAATTCATTTTGCATCAGCTAGAGAACCTTTGTCCACTTTGTGCAATAGCAGAAAAATAATATCTGTTCCTGTGATGACTGTGGCTATGAATGGCTAATACTGATGTCATTCAGGACAGGTAAGCATTTTTTGTGAGCTTGGGGTAAAGTCCTGTTATGGGACTTACCAGCCCGTTAGCTTTGGAGAGACCAGGAATGGGAATATACTGTCACTTAAGAGCTTAATGACTAAAATATCCCTTTGGAATGGCAATCTAGATGGTTTACAGAGGAGGGAGTAGGGCAAGAGTATTTATAGTACGGTACACAAGGGTGTGATTAGAGAAGAAGAATACCAGGGGCATGTACCTGCCAAGTAAAAAGGAAAAGGGTCTGATTTAACTACTTCCTTAAAAAAAAAAGGCTAAGTAGCTGGAGATGGAGATTCACCATTGGGGTGATCAGTTCGGAATCTCCAAATGTCCCTTGATAAGCCAGAGTTTCTAAGTTGCCTTCCACACATGTAAAGTAAAGAGAGGAGAAAGGGCTTAGAGAGAGAGTGAGAGGGAGAAGAGCTTCCAGTCTGTACATCCCTCTAGGCAACCTTCACCCGACCAGGGTCTGTCTGCACAGAAAAATCATGGGAGCTTGGTTAGAAATTTCTACCAACCAGTGATGAGATTTCTGGTTGTATTCCTTGTGGACCTCAACAACGACCTTGTTCTCAACTGAGGGTATAAGAAAACAGATGCCCAGGGACTAATCTGCCCAAGATGAAAATACTATGGCCTCTGATTTCAATACAGGAGCTCAAAGATGCTCTCCTGTATATGGCTCCTGTGTCATAATAATAATAGCTTTTCCTGGCACTGCTTCTCTTCTAGAGATTTCAAAGCCTCTCTCAAATAGCTACCCATCTCATAGGTAGCTGATTAAGCAACATCTCTGAAGTTCATCTTTTGCTTGGGGTCCTCCCATAAATTAATGACTGAGCTGGAAATGGAGTGTGGATCTCATGATTCGAGGTCTCACATTCAACACCCACTCCTTTTTGTACCCAGTATTAAGCAGTTTGTGGTGCTCCCACAGGGCATAGTTCTTTGTAGGGGCCTGTGTATCAGATCTGCCTGCTTCTTTGCTGTCATCACCTCCTACTGACTGCATTTCTGGTTCCCTGGTGTCCTGGCAACTGGGCTGTGTTCTGGTTGTCTGGGATGTGAGAATTGTTCAAAAATCTCCAGGGTCTTCATATCTTGCCATCCTTCATCCCAATTTACACCTCCTTCCACACTCTCAGGTACTCTCAAAGTGCTGTGTCCTCTGGCTTATTCTTCCTCCTCCTCTGTTCTCAATTCTCCCCTCCTCTCGGCAGAGGAGGGAACCGCAGACCAAGAGCTTGTGAAGTACGAAGGAAAAATCTTGTCTTTTCTCTCCGATTGCCTTCTTGTTCCCATGGAGGGAGCTGTATTGAACTTCTCTCATGAACTTTGACCTCAGTGGAAAAGGAGAAGGAGGAAAGTAGCAGGATAAACCTTTGCTTCTATCACTCATCCTGAAGGAGTTGACTTTTTTTTTTTTTTTAATTTAAAGGAAGAATGACTTGTACAGACCCTTGACGGGAAAATCCATCTCAGAGCCTGAGGGCCACTCTTGCCCCAGTATTTTAATTTAATTTTCATACCAGAACGGTTTCACTGAGTCAGAGGAAATTGAGCTCTTCGTTCCCAGTGTTGACAACTCGGAACAGAATTTCCCCAAGGGAACGACCCTGTCTATTGGAGTCTCACAGGGATTGGTAGCGGGATTCCAAATTCAGAGTAGAGGGATGGCCCTGTACACCCGTGGGTGGGGGAGGGAGCTGTATTTAGTCATACTCCACTACTGTGCTTGACCTACTAGTGGCTAATTACTATAGCCACTAGTGATCATTACATGACAATTAGCACATGATTTTTTATAACTGCCAGAGCACCACCCCAAAATAAATGAAGTTGTAGGGTGGCAAGGATGCTCCTAGAGACAACTCCTGACTCATTCATTGACTAAATATCTAGTGAACTATTGCAGGCCAGGCCCTGTGCTTGGCAGTTGTGAGTAGGATGAAGGTGATTCCTGGTATCACAATGCTGATATGCTGGAGGAGGCACAGGCACTGAGCAAGTTTACACATGGGATGTGTGCATCCAACATAGATGTGCAGCGTGTGTAAGAGGGGCACCCAACCCCATGGTGGCTGGGAGAGGGGATGTTAGGAAGCTCCCCTGTAGCAGCAACTTTGAAGGTAAGATGTGTAGGATGACTAGGAGTTAGTATATGGGAATCCAACTTCGGGTAAACCTATACTATTGGTATCATTTCCCCAGAAAAAGTTAAACCCCAAGCCTTCTCATATTAACCCTCCAAAACAACTCCCAGGCCATGCCAATACAGTGCCTCTGACTCTGTCTCTGTACAGTGTGACGATGCTACCTTGGAAAAGTATGACATTTTACACAAGTGGAAGATGTAATTATTGAATTCCACTAGAGAACGTATTTCAGGGAGGATGGCACCAGGGACATAGCTGTGAAAATCACTTTCTTCCATTTTCACGCCCAGGCCCAATTCGCAGTGCCCTTGGGACGGTCTGCTTCTGCCACAGGAAATACGTTTACCTCTACTAAGCAACAACATCCTTCTTATCAGCTGCTGCACTGAGAAGACACTGATGTTCTTTTGCAGGAAACTGACAGGAAAAGAAAGAAAGCCTACCACTAAATACACTTCCTGAGGACAAAATGAAATGGCTGCTGCTCTGGCTGCCTGTAGGAAAGGGCTGAGTAAATAAACACACTATCCCTATTGTGTAGGCAGACTTCCTGGGGGCATGTCCTCATCTCCTCAGCCCTTCTAAAATCAGCCATCCTGCAGGGAACAGACAGTCGTCCTTTCTATGGAGAGGTATTGAGACATGGCTCCCCTTTCTCAAACACAGAGAAAATAGATTACAGGGAGAGGAGACTAGTTGCAGGAAGAGGAACTTGATATTGCTACACACCTCTTTTTTAAGGTTACACAATGTTTCCAGCAACTTCTGCTTTGCGTTCTTTTCTCAGCCCAAGAATCTGGTAACGTCTGGGAATGAGTCAGGTGGAGGAGAGGTCAGGGCTGCTGCATCTCAGAAAATCCATGGGCCTGTTTAAACCACAGCTGCACAGATAACTTGGTTTGGAGGCAGAGGTGTAAACTGTCATTATGCGTGAGTATTGATTGAATTCTAACAATGCGGCAGCACAGCAGGAACTGCTCAAGAAGGTGACTCTGGATCAGGAAACGGTTCCAGTCTAAAGGATCCTAAGTCATTTCCTTGTGAGGATAGTTTTATCTTCTGTGTGGAACACTGAAGGAAAGAACATGTACAAACACGGGGCTGGGGTGGGGGGAGAGGGGGCCGATAATCTCAGTAGAAACTCCTGACCTGTAAAGATGAGATAGGATGAGCTGTGCTCTTGAACCTTTGTCTTTCGACACAGTTTTGGGTTTAAAGATCATTTACACTTGAGGAATATTTTTTTCCATCTTTCTCATATAGTAATCATGGGTGAGCTCTGAGAAATGACTCAAAGACAAAATAACGGGGTTTCCTTGATTATAGTTCCTCATTTTCTCTGGCCACAGGCCAGCCCTCTCTACCCTCCTCCCCTATAAGGAAGCCAGCTTGAACCCACCCTGCAGGTACTCACTCCAACCTCTTAGAGATCTCTCTTTCAAGTTACAAACTTACCTCTCTTCTTCCAACTTCCTAATTGTAAAATTAATTTTCCCAGACTCTTGGTTCTGACTGCTCCCAATCCAGGGCCTGGGTAGGATCTCTCTTTCTCACATCCTCAGCTGAGGAGTGACTCAGACTGCACAGTGACCAGCATTTTGGAAGGGACAAAAGTCACACAACAAGTCTTTGCTTATTCTGGGCACTCTTCCCTCTCTCTGGAACTTTTATGGGGCCACGCTTGGATTTCTACATATAGAGGTGCTGTGATAATTAGCCCATTTGCTGTTTCTGAGCATACCTTTCTTAGTATAGGGCAGGCAGGAGATTAAACTGGATCATGGCTTTGTTGCTCATATTTTATGAACCCTGAATCTGAAATCGTGGTTTGGCAAGTACAGGGTACATATGGATAAATGAGACAAAATATATGAAAATAAGACCATCCCAGAAAAGTTACTGTAGCCATAGCATATCCTTCCAGTAGCTTGGAGCAGCAACCAGTTATCATACACATAGAATGCACTAGTGGCTTCTTCAATTACGTTGATCATTTCATTTATTTCTCATAAAAAGTTTCCTTCTATTAGCTAGAAGGCAGAGAAAACCAGTCATTAATAGTAATAATAGTTATTATATATGCAGGGTATATGAGTGTAATATATGTCAGGGCCAGGGTCAGGCCCTGGACTGAATATTTTCTTTCACTTAATCTTTAAATGAAATTTACACACAGGGCCCTGGCTGGTGTGGCTCAGTGGACTGAGAGCCGGCCTGCGAACCAAAGGGCCACTGGTTCAACTTCCAGTCAGGGCAAAGGCGTGGGTTGCAGGCCAGGTCCTCAGCTGGGGGCTTGCAAGAGGCAACTGATAGTTATTTCTCTCACACATCCATTTTTCTCTCCCTCTTTCTCCTTCTCTCCCCCCTCTCTCTAAAATTAAATAAATACAATCTTTTTGAAAAAAGAACGCTTGGGCTTATTTTTTAAAAATCTACATGTAGGTACCATCATCATCATCATCATCATCATCATCATCATCATCAGGTAGTCTGCTCCTAAAATGGCTCCAGTGATCTCTCCCTCCTGGTACTTACATGCTTGTACAATCCTCTCTCCTTGAGTGTGGGCTGGACCTAAAGATTTGTTTCTAATAGAATATGGCAAAAGTGATATGGTGTCACTTTTGTGATTCGATTACAAAAGACTATGACTTTTGTCTTGCTAAGCAGTCTCTCTCTTGCTGGCCCTCTCTCTCGCCCTCTCGCTTGCTTGCTCTGATGAAGTAAGCTGCCACATTTCGAGATGCTCTGTGGAGAAACCCACAAGTCAAGGCACTGAGAGAGGCCGTGGGCCGATAGCTCATGAGGATCTAAGGCCTTAGCCTGGAGGCCTGTGAGCTATTGAGACCTGCCAATGATAAAGAGAGGTAGGAAGCAGATCCCTGCCCACTGAGCCTGGAGTTGACTGCAGCCTCGTGAAGGACCCAGAGCCAGGGGAACAGTGTAGCTGCACCAGGGTTTCTGACCCACAGATGTGGAGAGAATAAATGTTATTTGAAGCTACTAAGTTTTGGGGTAATTTGTTAAGCAGCAAAAAAGAACTAATATATGTTCTATTTTGTAGATGAAGAAATGGAAGATAAGGAGATGAATCAATGTTTCCAAAGTCACACAGTTAGTGAATGTCAGAACCAAGATTTGAACACATTTAGGTTCAAGAGTCTGAGTTCAAGTCTACTTTCTTATGAGATTTCAAGCGATTTGGGAACTGGAGTTCTAGAAGGCATTCTACTCTCTGGAATCCTTGGAGTATAGCCATGTTTCCAGGAAATTCTGTGTGTGTTTGTGTGTGTAAAGCAGGGATAAACAAAAGCTTAAATGATGCTAAATACTTCGAGGAGCCCACTCCCTGTTGCAGAAGAATGGCTGGTTTACCCATAGATCTGGTGATAGTAACCAGGGGCTCCATTCAATAGTGCAAAAGCAGAACTGAGTACTACAGCCCATCCATTTTAGAAGCACACAAACCATCTTATAATGTGCAAGATGAGTAGAGGGGTACACACATTTTTCTTGAGGATGAAAATGTATGCATTGAGTAATGGGAAAGTATGGTGTGCTCTTTAAAGATCACATGAGCCTTAGCATTGGAAAGTAAATGGTTCTGCCTGAAAGAACACTCTCTTCCAGTAATCAATCTCTCACTCACTCACTCACTCACTCACTCACTCTCTTTCTCTCTTTTTTCTTCTTCCCATGCATAGAACAGGGCCTTGAACTTTGAAACCACAGTGCTTTTCTCCAGCATGGAAGGCAGCTTGGCACTTCCCTGTGCTGGAAGCTCCCCAGTTTGGGATGGTAAATACATCTTCTTCCAGATAGTTTCCCTTTGTTCATCCAGAGCTTCATGCCAGTGGTCACTTTTATCAAATCACATGAAGATACACTTATTGGCTGCCTGCATGAATCTATCCTCTTTGTCGGCTTTGCCTTAGCGCCAGGGCAGCGGGCACTGAGCTCAGGGAGGGTTTTAGGTAGCAGTAGAGCAATGGTCTCATAGAGTACAGTTCTGGCATGGTTCTCTTTTCAACCAGTGGCAGAGGCTGCACCTTGCTGGTGTAATTGTGCAACCTGGTGTAAAGTCCACAGACAGGGAGGTAGGGCAGGACTGTAAACTGGCTCAGCACTCAGTGGCCTCTAGGCTCTCTTTCTAGCTTCCCTTACCCTCTTTTTTGCTGGTCTTCTCCCTCTCTGGCATATCTCTCACCCCAACCCCTGGCCCCTGCCCCCTGCCCCCCTCTTCCCTCCTCTCCAATCCATTTATCTCTATCAGCCTTACTCAGGGATCCTTAACTCAGGGAACCACCTCTTATCAAAGATCTTGGCTTACCTCCAACTGCTAGCCGCAGGCAGCTCTGGCCCTGGTCTGCAATGAGACTGATTGTCTTCACCAGCTATTTGATTCTCTAATCCATTTGGAATTGTGTGTAGAATGGGGAGGGGGAGCATAAAAAACAAACAAACAAACAAAACAAAAAGTGGAGCTTTTATTCTGGTGAGATTGCCTCCCAGAAATAAATCGAAATGGAAGGAGACTTGGATCCCACTTGCTTGAAGAGTGAGATGATGAAAAGAGGGCAGGAAGAGCAAAGAAAAGAGAGCAAAAAATAGCATCAGCATACACTAAAGCCCCAGGCAAACCGTACTACTCCTTAGACATTGGGACATCACTCTGAGTCCTTATTTTCCTCTTAACCAGGATTAATAAAGGCTATTTTTGCCTTTAATATACCTGCCATGCTGGTCTTGCTCAAGTAACTCTGAGTAGATACCATCTGCACCACCTCCACAGCCAGCCACACAACACAAAGCTGCAGACTCCCTGACTCCAATGCTCGTGCTTTCTAAGAGGGAGACTTGAGAGAGGTGGAGAAACACATAACATAGGAAAGAAAAGAGGAGTGGGTTGGAGTGATTACGTTACACTGCGCATGCAAAGTCAAGACAAAGCGTACAAGCAATCGTCTTTCCAGTGCTGTGCGGGCTTTCAGAACCCTATAGCCTTCTGTTGGATCGAATAGTATCCTTTAAAACCTTCCTCTTCAAGGTTTCCTCTCTTCTTACCGGGTAGCCCATATTTATTTTACATTTCTTTTCTGAACTGATTTTCTCAAGGAGTGGGAGAGGTATAGTGTACACGCATGTGTGAGCAAAAAATACTTATAAATACTTTTTTTTGGTGTATAAAATAGAATGAATAGTTGATCTTTGTAGTATTTTTCTTAGTTTTGTGATAGTCATTTCTGATTTCCTTAACTGAGACAGCAAATCCTCTTAGTGAGGCTGGCCTGATTCTACATTTTCTACGGCACCTAGTCACTATGAATGTGCAGGAGCCATTATTACCCCAAGCACCGTCATAATGACCATGCCTTCCTGTGACGTTATTTTTTCCTATCTGCCAGGACATTAATTACCTTCTAACTTGCTCTAAAATTGGTAGGTAGGACACTCTGCCAAGACTAGAGAGAAGAAAGCTGCTGGTAATATTATGTATTAAAAGGCTGCGTAAAGGACATACTGACACCTTCTCATTGGAACATTTTCACATTTGCATCTTACTTCATTTGTTATTGGCTGTTAGTTCAGGCTTGTCTTATGTCTTGGATTCTACCTTATCATGATCAATGTCTGATTTTTCCTTCAACTGAATGATTCAGACATATCTGAAGTTATTTTGGCTTTTCCACTTTCCTTTCACAGGCTTTTTATGAGTCATCGAATTGAAGGGGAGGTTATTTCTAAATTAGAAGGTGAAGATGAGAGAAGGGGAAGGAAAGTTCCGGAAAATAACTAGGAAAACACACCTTATTGTTATGTGTAGTTACCTGAGGAATAATTTCCACTTAGTTTGATGATAGAGGCATGTAGTTTATAGGCTAGAAAATGGACAATGCTCTCTTCTGGATAATGTACCATTAGAGCAGTTAGACTCCGTTAGAGCAGTTTCAGAGTCCTTGTAGCTTACTCTGCAAAGGACAGGAGGGTAAATAGAAGGGACAGGGGCAAGGAGTCAGCAAGAAAAAGAAAGGGGCAAAGCACAAAATTTCCAGAGTTCAGATTCTTGATCCTACAGAAATTTCCAACTATAAAATAATGCTTGTGAAGGGGAATACCTCCTTACCTTCTTGGTCCCTGCATGTATGTGTCATGGCCCATGGGTCTGTGTATGGGTGTATGGGTTTGGGTGAAGTTGTGCAGAAGGTACATTTAAATCTGATTTAGAAATTGAAAGAGTAATCAGGACAGCATTTTGTTGTTTAGGAGCAGGAAAAGTGGGTAGAAATGAAAAAGAAAAGCAAAAAGCTAACGACAAATATATTTCTGGGAGCACGAGAGTTTTTATAGCAACACCAGATTTCTCAAAAGTGCCTACTGTGATTTGTACCCAAATGAATAAAAAATGCAATCATTTATTCTTGTGCATTGTGCCAATGTAAGAAAAGAACTGCAATTCATTCAATGGCCCTAATTTAGACTGCTGGGAAGAGGAGCGGTTTAGGGGGAAAAAAGGCAAGCTTTTTAAGTATCTGACACACATCTAGTAGGACTATTTAAGAACTGCTGAACATTAAAATCAAGTTGGGGGGAGGTGAGGGGAGAGGAATTCTCATTTCCAGAGCATCACAAGGGTAAAGTGTGGCCCATTTAGTCTAAACTTGCTGAAGGCTGCCTGGCCACTTCGCAGATGCCAATCAGGGGTGAGTGTGGAAGCTGGAGGACTCTCAATGAGGCTCTTCAGTTTATTAACGATGTTTGTTTATAATTGCAATCAGAGTGTACTGATTTTTGCTAAATAAACAGTTGTGCTTTCCATTTTAACATGGAGACTTCTGAGAAGAACTTCAAGGTAAATGGGAGCATTGGGACCTCAAGGAGAAATTTATATAGTGCTTTTCTCCCAAGGAGTGGGAAACACTTCTTAAACAAAACTTTTGATGTTGGTGTTTTGTTTGTTAAGTACTACTCCGGAAGTACTACCCTAGGAGTAAGCGGGCAGTGATAAGCTGGAGAAGGGGATGAGTTTCCAGAGTAATCCGTACAATAAAGAGTTAACCCTTCCCCGGTAACCTCAGAAGTGAGCTTCTGCCCCTTCCTGGCTTTCTACTGCGCAACCAAACTGTGCTTGCACCAACCGTGGCCGTCACAGACCTTGCCAGTTGATTTAACAGACACTTTAGATAACCTATCATAATTTCAAACTGTCCAACCTTCAACCAATTACAACTAAAGCTTGGTCTGGATCGCTCCAGGACCGGGCGGGAGCTAAAACTGGGTCCAGGAAAAGGGGAGGTAAGAAAGCTAAGACGGACAGGTAAACGAAGCCAATCAGAGCAGAGAGCCGCTGCCTCATTATCCAATGGAGAGGTAGGAAGTATAAAACGGGGTGGGCCTGTTGTCATGGGGGAGGCGGTGGCGCTTGGTGGCTACTGGCAGCCGAGGTAGAGGCAGTGGCGCTGGAGTTGGTCGCGGGTAGTGGCAGGTGAGTGCCGGTAACGCGGCCCTGAGGTCTGGAGGCTGTCTCTGGGCGGAGAACTCCAGCTCGGCGCTCCGGGGGCGGAGGCCAGAGGAAGGGGCCCCGGACTGCGGGCCGGGTCGGGCCGGGGCCAGGGCGGAGGCGGGGGCGGCGGCGGCGAGTTCGCGCAGACTGGGCTGGTGGGAGAATGGCCCGGCTCCTGGCGGCGGAGTTCGCGTCGGCCAGGTAGGCTGGGACCAGACCCAAGCGGGTCAGGCCGGGAGGTCCCTTGGGACGTAGCGCTGCTCGAGTCTGGGAGACTGACCGGGGCCGGTGTGTGTGGGATAGGTCCCGAGGGAGACAGGAGCGGCCGGGGTCCCAGACTGGAGGGTGACCGATAATGACCTGGCCCGAGGACTGGGTGACTCGGGAATGCCCAGGGCAGCTTGGATTCGAGGGAGAAGGGGAACCCGGGAAGCCCGGGAGCGGCCAAGGGGAGAGAGCTGGGGGGTCGGGAAACTGGGAGTGGCCCGGGTTTGAGGGAGGTGGGATCCGGTGGGCGGCCGGGGTCCGGTGTGACAGGGAGCGACCCGAGTCCTAACGAGGGCGTCGAGGAATGACAGGGAGGGGGCTGGGGACCTCCTGAGAAAGGCAGCTGTCGGAGGGAGGAGGGCTCCTGGAGAGTTAAGGAGCTGCGGGTCTTAGGAGAGTGGGATCCGTGGAGACCTTGAGCTTGGGGAGGAACAGGAGCGCCCTGCCCCGCACCGCTGATCTGCGATGGGAGACCCAAAACTGAACTAGGAACTTGTGGGTCTGAGATCCCCGGAACACCAAGAAAAAAGTCCTCGAGGAGTAGCTCCGGCTTGTGCCTGGGGTGAGGGGTCTAGATGGGGAGTGGAAGTTTTTTCAGTTAGAGAGGAGTCTAGCAAAATGACACACCAGGTGAGCGGGGCGGGGGGGGGGGGGGATCATTTCCTTGTAGGAAGGGAGTAGAAGATAGGGCGTAGTAGGAGCGAGCGAGCGAGCCAGTTGCTCAGGAAGAGAGCAGTGGTCTTGTGGAAACCGGCCAGTACAGTTGATGGGAGAAGTTACCAGTGAGGCCATTAGTAAGCTCTAAGAACTTAAGAAATAGAAGATACTTCGGCATCAGAATACTAAGACACCATCGAGAACCAGAGAAAAGGTCCTAAAAGCAAGGTTAAGTGACTTGCATTTCAGTGTTTTAGGAAAGAAATTTGTTTCAGGATGACAGCAGTGACGTTAGAAAATAAGGACATTGACAGGATGGGGGATTTGAAAGGGAGTAGGACCGGGGGACTTGATGGGAGAGAGGAGCCATGAAGAGGACAGGCATCCCCTTGCCAAGTTAGAAATAAGTTTGAATTCTAGTTCCACCACTTAGCTTGGATAACATTGACCTCTGTGCAAAAGTTTTCTCATCTGTGTGATAGGGATGATAATAATTCCATTTCATAGGGTTGTTTTTTTTCACATGAATTAGTACTTCTAGAACTTTCAGAATAGTGACTGGTGCAGAGTAAGGCCTGTGTACTGGATTGTTAAATAGAGGATGAAGAAAGACCTGAGTTCTTTAATGAGGTAGGTGGTTCTCAAACTTTGGCTTGCACCAGAATCACCTGGAGGGTTTGGTAAACTACAGGCTGCTGGCCCCGTGGTGTTTCTGATTCAGTAGGTCTGGGTAGGGCCTGGGAATTTTCATTTACCTCAGGTGATGCTTATGTAGGTCCACTTGAGAACCACTTGCTTTAAATGACAATAGTAATAAGGCAGCAACCTTAAAATACCTGTCTGTCCTGCTAGAGAGAGAGGCAGGTCACAAAAAAGAAGATCTTAGTATGAGGGATACTCTATTTTAAGCCTGTTTGCAAACTGTGGGTCATGATTTACTAGTAATTTGTAAAACCAGTTTTTAGTGGGTTACGACCAGCATTGAAAAGGAAGAGACGAACAGAATTGACCAGCATCGCACTTGGTAAGGAAAAGTATTGTTTTAGGCAGTTTTTCTCATGCGTGTGTGTACTAGGTCACAACGTCAAATGTATTTCTGGCAGTCAGAAGAGTTTGAAGCACTGTTTTGAGCCATGCAGTATAGCAAAAGCAGCCCTTCAGCAGAGGTATCTAGGGACTGGGTTTATTATTTATTTCTTTGTTTTTCTTCTTTTTGTGCGAATTCTTTCTTAGGTCGTGATACTTCTATTGAATTTCTTTAGTTTCTTCTGTGTTTTCCTTATCGCATATCATGTTGTGCCTCTTTAGATACTGAGAATCTTTGGCACGAGGACTTAAGGGAATTTGAGGCGGAGAAATGAAATTGAGTGGTGTTTTTCAGTGGGGTATACTCTGTTTCATTTGTGCAGCCTGTTTACCCCCCCCCCTTTTTTTACCACCCTACTGTAAAGCATTGTCTGTATAAAAAACCTAAGTATCCCCAGACGTATTGACAGTAAGTGATCAACACTGAAACGGACTGGTTTGTGAGTAGTTAATATATGAAGATAAGCAAAAACCAGCTAAGATACGTGTCAAAAGAGAAAAGTGAAAAGGTGTTTGTTTTTTAAAGTCTCTTAAAACTTTTCATGGCCTTACACTAATACAGAACATATCGTGTAAAAGCATTTTTAAGGGAGCCAGGTATACTTGTGTATCTTAGATTTCCAGATTTTTCAAGAGAGAAGAAATAGTGATAATACTAGACAGTAAGAAGCACCTGGGGCAGAGGCTTAAGAGCAAAGTAAAGAGTTTATTAAGCAGGCACTTTGGTTCCGATAGCTTTCTCCCTTGAGAATGGACTAGATGTGGCATGTGTTGTATAAATTTAACTTGTTTGAGGGACCTAAGTGTAATCCATAATACTTTAAGGTATCCTGAGAATATATGTGTATGTTTTGTGCTGTTCTATGAAAAACTAGTTGGTTTATTATTTAGAAAGAGTTGATTTCGATTTGTTTGTATGGGTATAAGAACAGAGAAAGCAGCATTGAAAACGAAGAGATTCTTGCAGCTCTCTTTAAAATCTTTAATTTGGTGGATTTATGTAACCCTTTCATTAATGTTTTGTGACATTGTGAAGAAGCTATTGGTGTAGCTTTGCATCGGTGTTTAGATAATGTTTTTCTCTCTCAAAAATGATTTTTCGTTGTATTTCAGATTTTTATATTACGTTAAAACTTTAATTTTGTTTGGGAGACTGTGAAACATAATCATTGCGTGTCTGAGTTGAGAAACATAAGCAGTCCTTTCATAAAGCGACTGTGCTGGATATTTGGGACAAAGATTCCAAGGGTGAGTGCTCTTGAGGTCCTTGCACTGAGTTCAGTGCGGTACCTTCCCCCAGAATGCCGGTTCTTTAAACCATTGTGCAGTCGGCGGGCACATTCTTACAGATCGTTCGGTTCTTTCCTAACTAATGGAGAGATGCAGAGTCTTAATAATCAGGTGTGGGAGAATATAAAAGTTCATCCTTCATAATGTGAACGTTGGACCAGTTGGATTACTTACTTACTTACTTCTTAATTAAAGGACTTTAGTCCGTTGACTTTCTATTCATCCATAATTTAATCATACTTATCTGTGAATAGCTTTGATTGCTCAACTCATTTTACAGTGAGATTTTTTAATCTATAGTGATTTTTAAATCCCAAAGAAACTGTGTGCTCCTGACTGTACAATTTAATGAGACTCAATTTTACATATCAAAGATGATTCATGTTAATGATCTTAAAAAGTGAAATTCAATTAACACGAGTTAATTAAGTTTATTTTCTATTTCAGTAAAGTTTTGTCTTTTATAAATAGCTTCTGATCTGCTTTCTCTGCTTCTTGCCCTCCAACTACCCATACAATAAATCGTAATGGAAATGTTGGTGCCTGAAAATCTAGTTCTACCAAAGTACAAAACCCCTATAATTGATTTTTACTTTGCTGGCAGAATTCCTTTTATTAGAAAAGGTTTCTTGGTGAACTTCTCACCTTAAGAAAGTCTTATTTAATAGAGTACTTGAAAAGCTACATTTTATTTTGGACTTGCCAAAACACATCTATTGGGTTTAATAGGTTTTGATTTCTACAGAATAGGTGCTGAATTCTGCTGACTTCTGAACTCTGATATGTTTCCTTGATAGGATTAGGGAGAAAGGAAACAATTGTACTCCTTAAATATATTTTTGAAATTTGCCATCTTTTCTTTTTATCTTGACATGATAAATCTTTTATTTGCAAAGAAAATCTGTTTCAGTACTATATTGGAAATTTTGTTATTTTGAAAAGTAGAAATACTCTATAAGGCTTTAGGATGTTTGTTCAGATGTGAGACGCAGATACTGATAACTAGGATGCCATATATTGTTGAGAATATGAAGTTTGCACTTGGAGCCCTGGCAGGTGTGGCTTGGCTGGAGTGTAGTCCTGTGCATTGAAAGGTCGCAGGTTTGATTCCTGATCAGGGCACATACCTAGGTTGTTTGGGGCACATACAGGAGGCAGCCAATTGAAATTTCTCTCTCCTTCCCTCCCTCCCTTCCTTCCGCCTCCCTCCCTCCCTCCCTCCCTCCCCCCCCCTCTCTCTTCCTCTTCCTCTTTAAAATAAATTAATGTTAAAAAAAGTTTTAAAAAGTATGCACTGGAAGTCTTGGGGCAGAAGGAGGGTTGAAACTAAGGGAGGCCGAGGAGAAGGCTGACATGTGTTTAAGGAGGAGTCTGGAGGGTCTGCAGGAAGTCTGTCTAGAGGAGCGAGCTGCTTTTGGCAGTTTTCCTGGAGTGACATATGTAAAGGGGGATGATCCTGTTTGCAGCATTCTCCCATGTACATTTCTGTTCTGTGCAGTTTCCACTGCTTGCTTTCACTCTTCCTTTGTTTTCTTCCACTCAGGAGAGCATGTCAGAATGCAACTGAATAGCCGAGACCTGCTAGTCCTAGAGGATGGGAGCCTGTGTAGGACCCTCACGCGTGTCTCCCCCTGCAGCTCTTGGGAATAGGTTCCCAGCAATCGGGAATAGGCCCGGCCTTCTCACTGGTCCTTTCCAATGGAGTTTGGGATTAAGCAGTAGGAAGAGACCCTTAGTCATCTTAAATGGATTGGTCAAGGACCTGCTATATTAATAATTAAGGTTCAGTGACTTCTTCTCTCCCCACCAAAACTCTGTTTCTTCCCACTTGCTTTCCAGTTCCTTGTATTCTTCTAATCAGGATCAAAGTCTTGAGTTTTCTGGTCAGATAGTAAAATCTTCATTGTAGTAACTCGTTTATAGAATTAAGGTGTACATAGTCAATTAGGAAAGTGATTATTTGATCAGATTTTTTTTTTTCCCAGTTTAGTTAGGGAAGACGAGGGATGGAAAGCTGTAGAACACTGCTTGGCTTCTGAATAAAAGCAAAGTTAAGGGAAGGCAGCATAGAAAAAAAAAAAATTCATAATTTTATTTAAGATTGACCGTGACTACCTTTGACCTTAGAAAGTAAAAGTTAGTGTGCTTTTGTCCTGGTCAGCTATGCAGAAGTACACCTCAGGTACCTTTCAGTGGCTTCATGGTTACTGCTTTGTGTAATTGGTGAAGGTTTATTTAATTATTTTTAATATAACCACCTTTTTAATTCGGAATTTTAGCTGTCAGTGTTCTTTAATTTAGATCATCTTTTTTTCAACCTGGAATCTCACAGAACCATAGATGAGTCTGATGATCACAGAAGTGTATTTGTAATCACCATATTATGAGATTGAAAAGGGCATGATTTGTGTTCTGAGGAAGCATGATAGAATGGACAAAGTCCAAGTTTTGTGATTGTATGACCATGCTTTTGAATTCCGGCTCTGTTATTTACTCATTGGGCAGTTTACTAAACCTCTCTTAGGCTCAGTTTTGTCCTCCACAAAGTGGAGATTACATTATTCTCCTTACTAGGCTGATTGTGAGGATTAAATGAAAAGCGTTTTGTATAGTGCCTTGCCCATAGTGGGCACTCAACGTGTGGCAATGTTAATTAATAATAATTACAACAATACTATGCCTAATACAGACTTCCCTTTCCAGGAGGGACTACTAATATTGCCGACACTGTGACTAGTGGCAGTTAGGAAAACCAGAGTTGACTTTAAATCTTTACCTGTGTTTTAAGCATTTACTATTTTGCTTTTGTAGTTGGTTTAATTTGGTGGATTGGACTCAAACATGGGGCAGATGAGTCTAATATTTTCTCCTGTGGTCATGGGATGTGTCTCTACCATTACCTGATCCTGTTCCAAATATGTATGCGTTTTTGTTGGCTCATAGTGGAAACCAATAACCCTACTACTAGAAAAAAAAATTGAACATTATAGATTTAATGATTTTAAAATAGTTCTAAACGCCTGTTAGAAAGATCAATTTATCTTCCTGAACAGTTAATATATTCCTCTTCACTATTTGACCAGAAGCAGGTTTTATTTCATAAGTCCTGCACAGCCCTTAGTTAAGGATTTAGTCAGAGGTGAAAGAAAAATCTGCACCTGTAGAAAACTTAAAAGCTCTATTATCTCTTCAGTTGTCTGTGATGGAAAAAGCAGGTGTGTAATTTCCATAGCATTCATGATGTAATGGGCTTTCTTTAAATGCCATCAATGAACATAATTTTTGAATGGTTAACCATTTTAAAGAAGTGATTTATTCTTATTTTTGAAAATTATTTTATGATTGGTAGTATGAAAGGATGATATTTCCTATGGTAGCCAAGTCTTTCTTATTCTTGTAAGAAATGCAGTACTAAGTATTGTATTGAAAATATTGGCAAGAAAATGAACTGTAAACATTCATTTGTAGGACTGGTCTTTATTTCTAAAAATCTTAACATTGACATGTGACATCAAAAGCTGTTCATGGCCACTTTGTGAAGACAGGGAGGCTGAGTAGCTGCGGCCGCCTTGCTGACCCGGAAAAGTGGTCAGCTTCTCCACGCAGAGCCCTGGAGGAGGGGGCTCATCATTAGTTCCCTCTCTTCTCCCTCTGGTTCTGGCTTTGTGAGGCCTTATCATCAAAGACAAAGTGGCCAACAATGTTACCAACAAGACGCAGCCTTGCTCCGTGAACTCCCAGCCTTGCTCCATGAACTCCCAGCCTTGCTCCATGAACTCCGCGTATTCATTGGGAATCTCAGTACTCTTGTGGTCTAGAAATCTGATGTGGAGGCTGTCTTCTCAAAATATGACAGAATTGTGGGTTGCTCTGTTCATAAGGCCTTTGCCTTTGTTCCATATGCTAATGAGAGGAATGCCCAAGCCTCGGTGGCAGGAGAGGATGGCAGAATGACTGCTGGCCAGGTTTTAGATACTAATCTGGCTGCAGAGCTAAAAGTGAACCGAGGAAAAGCAGGTGTGAAATGGTCTGCGGTGGAGATGTACGGCTTCTCTTCTGACTTGGAATGTGACTTTCAACAGGATTGTTATAATAGGATGTAGTTACCCAGCCTGTGTTGCTCCTCTTCCTCCTGTGCCTCGGGCCATAGTGCCCTCAAAATGCCAGTGTGTATCAGGAAACACCTCACAAAAGGGAAACAGTGGCTTCACTTCTAACAGTGGACAGTGAGAATCTTCTTCCAAGTCTGGAAAGTTAAAAGGAGGTGACCTTCAAACCTTTAAGGAGTTGGCCCAGATAAAAACAAAAAATGGATTCTCTCCTGGAAAGCCTGGACAAAACTGAAAAGGAACAGAGCAGACAAGGGGTAGAGATGAAGAACACAAGTTGAAAGAGAAGCAGAGCAGCAGCTCCCCAGGAAGGATGAGGCTAATGAGAAGATGGAGTCTGAGGGAGTTGCAGATGACTGCCGAGGGGGGCCTACTGGATGGTGATGATAATGGAGGTAGGGGTGATGACCAGCGAGGGTCCATCAAGGAGGGTGAAAAAGAAGCTGAGGAAGGAGAGGATGACTCTTAAACTCACAGTGGGGTTTAGAAATCTTGTCCCGTTATTTCTCTACATAGGCGCTTGTCTAAGATCAACATTTTCACCAGACCCTCTCCCCTGGTATTTTCAGTACATGCTCACGGTTTGCCCCATCCTTGTCCCTCCCATGTCCATTAATTCATATTGCCCTGAGTCTAGTCCATTTTCACTTCCTTTGATGCTCCTAGTAGTTGTCTTATCCTGTAATTTTTGCTTTTAATTTTGGTAGCTCTTTATGACAACATAAAAAGGAAGTATGGTTTTTATCAACCAAAATAACCTTGTTAGGCAGGGAGTACAGCTCTTTTCATTCACATGTGAGTTCAGTGGTCGCTTCCCTAACTGCGGAGGCAGTCTCAGTTGAGCAGCGCCTGAGAGCAGCGTTGAGTTAGAGGTATGTATGTTACACCCCACGTGACTGTGTTATGTGGGGCTGTTCAGCACAGGCTTAACAGTGTACTTTTGTGAAAGAGAGCTAGCATGTCAAATGCATCCTCTAGGAAAATAATTAGTGTAATAGTCTTAACGATTTGTTTTCTAAAGTTGATACTGTGTTATTTTTCTGAGCAGCCTGATGTTTGGGACCTTTTTCTCTCAAAGTAAACAAATCCTTATTAAACGAGGAATTTGTAGAAAAATAAAGCTGTTCATTTCTTAATGATCTCTTTCTCTTATATTCTAGCCTACAGTTTTGGTATTTTATCATATTGTTGAGTTTTTTCATGATACTTAATCTCCTCATAAGGTTATACATTTTTTGCTGTCAGGACTTTGTTTTATCTTTTTAAATATTCTCTGGCATACATAAATGTACTGAGTGACTGGTGGGGAGATCCTGACTGAGGGTTGAGTTATAAAGTTAAGTTATGAAACTTAGAC
>VMDR010004408.1:0-60461 GCA_007922815.1 Macrotus californicus | reverse complement strand
GTCCTCTCCGGCCTGTCTCGCCCCTCCTACCTGTGTGGATGAAAGTTTCTCCTTTAGTTCCTTGGTTGTCGGACTTCCATACAGTTCGATTTTCTGTCAGTTCTGGTTGTTTTTTGTTTTAAAATTTGTTGTTGTCCTTCTTTTGGTTGTACGAGGAGGCACAGTGTGTCTACCTATGCCTCCATCTTTGATCTCTCCCTGAGGAGTCTTTCTACTTCTTCTTAAAGAAGACCCTTTAACATTTCTTGAAATACTGTTCTGGTGATGATGAACTCCTTTTGCTTTTGCTTGTCTGGGAAGCTCCTTATCTGTCCTTTGATTCTAAATGATAGCTTTGCTGGCTAGAGTAACCTTGGATGTAGGGTCTTGCTTTTCATCATTTAAAATATTTTATGACCATACCTTCTGGTCTGCAAAGTTTCTATTAAGAAATCAGCTGACAGTGTTATGGGAGCTACCTCATAGGTAACTAACTGCTTTTCTCTTGATGCTTTTAAGAGTTTCTCTCTTTTTTAAAAAAAAAATTTTATTGCATTTTTTCATTACCCTTAGGCCCCTTTATACCCCCTCCCCCTGCAATTACCACACTGTTGTCCATGACCATGAGTCCTTTTTCCTTTTTGCTAAATCCCTCCATTCCCTACCTCCCATCCCCCTTAGCTGTCATCCTACTCTCCATCTATGAGTCTGTCTCTGTTTTGCTTGTTAGTTGTTTGTTCACTAGAGTCCACATATGAGTGAAATCATGTGGTATTTGTCTTTCTCTGACTGACTTATTTCACTTAGCATAATGTTCTCCAGGCCCATCCTGTCACAAAGGGCAAAATTTTCTTTCCTTTCATAACCAAGTAATATTCCATTGTGTAAATGTCCCATAGTTGTTTTGTCCACTCATCTACTGATGGACACAGGCTGCTTCCAAATCTTGGCAACTGTAAATAATGCCACAATGAACATAGGAGTGTTTATGGTTTTTTGAATTAATGTGTTAGGACTCTCTAGATATATATTCCCAGAAGTGAGATGACTGGGTCAAAAGGCAGATCCATTTTTTATTTTTTTGAGGTATTTGCATACTGCTTTCCACAGTGGCTGCACCAGTCTGCACTCCCACCAACAGTGCACTAGGTTCTCCTTTCTCCACATCCTCGCCAGCACTTGTTGTTTGTAAATTTATTGATGATGGCCATTCTGACAGGTGTGAGGGGACATCTCATTGTGGTTTTAATTTGCATTTTTCTCTGATGATTAGTGATGTTGAGCATCCTTTCATACGTCTATGGGCCATCTGTAGTCCTCCTTGGAGAAGTGTCTATTCAGGTCCTTTGCCCATTAAAATGAAGTATTTAACAGAACTAGGACAAGTATTTCAAAAATTTATATGGAACCACAAAAGGCTCCACATAGTAACTGTGATCCTGAGAAAAAAAGAACAAAGTTGGGAGAATCACACCACCTAATATCAAATTATACTACAAGGCCATAGTAATTAAAACAGCATGGTACTGGTATAAAAACAAACATGTAGATCAAACAGAATAGAGAGCCCAGGAGTAAGCCCACACCTTTATAGCCAATGAATACTTGACAGAGGAAGCCAGCACATACAATTAGCTAAAGATGTTTATTTAATAAATGGTGTTGGGGAAATTGGATAGATGCATGCAGAAAAATAAAACTAGACCACTTTCTTATGCCACACACAAGAATAAATTCAAAATATATTAAAGACTTCAATATTAGACCTGAAGCCAATCCTAGAAGAAAAAATTCTGGAAGAAAACATAGGCAGTAAAATCTCAGACAGCGATCACAGCAATATTTTATCTGCTGTATCTCCTCGGGCAATGGAAACAAAAGAAACACTCAGCAAATGGGACTACATCAAACTAAAAGGTTTTTGCACAGCAAAAGAAACCATCAACAAAAAAAAAGACAACCCACAAAATGGGAGGAACATATTTGACAAAGCATCTGATAGGGGGGTTAATATCCAAAATGTATACAGAACTTACAAATTAAACACCAAAAACAAAAAATCTCTTTGTCTTTAACCTTTGGAATTTTAACTATGATGTGTCTTGGTGTGGGCCTCCTTGGGTTCATCTTGTCTAGGACTCTCTGTGCTTCATAGCCTTGTATGTCTATTTCCTTCACCAGGTTAGAGAAGTTTCTGTCATTTTTTCAAATAGTTTTTCAATTTCTTGTGCTCTCTCTTCTCCTTCCAGCACTCCCATGGTACAGATGTTGGTGTGCTTGGAGTAGTCCCAGAGGGTTCTTACATCACCCTTATTTTGTTGAATTCCTTTTTTCTTCTTACCGTTCTAATTGGGTGTTTTTTGCTTCCTTGTGTTCTGAATCACTGATTTGATTCTCTGCTTCATCAACTCTACTGTTGACTCCCTGTAATTTATTCTTCATTTCAGTTAGTCTGTCCCTCATTTCTAATTGGTTCCTTTTAATGGTTTTCCTTTTTATGCTGTTGAAGTCCCCACTAAGTTCCTTGAGCATCCTTGTAACCGTTGTGTACTCTATATCTGGTAGTTTGCTTGCCTCCATTTCATTTAGCTCTTTTTCTGTAGATGTTTCCTGTTCTTTCATTTGAGACCTGTTTCTTTGTCTCCTCACTTGGGCTACTTACCTGTGTTTGTTTCTATGTATCAGGTAGAGCTGCTATGTCTCCTGGACTTGGTAGAGTGGACTTGTGTAGTAGATGTCCTGTAGGATCCAGTGGCACAGCCTCCTTATTCACCCAAGCTCAGCACTCCAGGTGCGCCCCTGTGTGAACTGTGTGCACTGTCCTATTGCAGTTGAACCTTGATGGCTGTTGACACATGCTGGAAGAGACTGACTCCTGAGCCAGTTGGCTGTGAGGACTGGCTGCAACTATAGCAGAGGAGCTTCTGTGCATGAGCCAACCCTAAGGAGCAGGACTTGCTTCAGTGGGGCTTTGGTGCTCACTGAATGCATCCCTTGAGTGTATCACTCATACAGTAGTTGGGCTGAAACTCGGCCTGGTCTGAAGCTGTCCACCAGGTGCTCTGGCTCTGGGGCCTCCTGGGAGGGGCAGGGTTGGCCACCACCTGTGCCCTGCCTGGGGCCAACTGGCATGAGCTACAGAGTAATCTGCAAGTGGCTGCTGCTTGTGCTGGAAGTGCCAGGAGAGGCCAAGCTGTACCATCTTCTTCACTATTTGAGAGCAACACTGTATCTTTTCACACATTTGTCAGAACAAATACCACACTGGTTACTATGTTGCTGACAGTCTACAAATTATAGTCAGATATTCTCAGAGCTTATTCTTGCTTTTGCCTCATCCTTCTACTGAAAATTTGATTATCCCTGCCCTCAGAAGGAAGGAACAACACAGATAAGTGATGTTCCCACAAATCAGTTGCAGTATGTGAGGATGTGGTGATGATTCCATTGCCACAGAAAGGCTCCAGGGCCCCTGGGTGACATTAGGCAAGCTAGTTATTACGTCGTTAGTATACGGAAGGAAACTCAGTGTCAGATGTGTGCTGTGTGGCAGGCCCTGCACAGGACACTTTGCAAACACCATCACAAATAGTCCCTGTGGGGATTTCTGACGGCTAGTATTATAGTTATCCCCTTTTCACAGGGGACAGAAGTCAGGCTTCAAGAGGTTAAAGCATATGCTTCAGGCTACAGAGCTCCACAGGGCACAATCAAGGTGCACTTCTCTCCAAAGCCAGGTTCTTCCCACTATATTACATTTCTTATAGCCCACCAAAAGGTAAGAAAACCTGATGCAACATAATAAGCAGCTAACGAAAACACTTGCCCACTGTTAGGTGGCTTCTGCCTCAAAGGAGTTACATCCCAGAGGCTGCAGAGCTGTGTGACTCACATCACGTCATTAACAGCAGCACCCAGCGTACCTCCAGGAAGACAGGGCACATGACCTGCAGAGTCAGGATGCATCTGATTCTTGCAATCACATTTCAGAGGCTGGTAGGGAACTGGGAGCGTGTTCCTGCGTGGGGTATCCTGCCTCACTTAGTCACCCTGATGTTGCATAACAAATATGGTCTTTCCAACAGCATGGCACGCTAACTGTCAAAAAGTAATAAAGAGAACAACAATGGTGGCCACCAGGCAGCTGTTAGAAAAATCAAAATTTCGCTGCCTATTACAAAAGCCAGAGCTCACAGAAGCGGCTGCCTGAAATTTTGCAGGGTGTTAAACTGTAAGGAAACATGTAACATTACACATGCCATCCTGAAATGTAACCCAAAATGAGATATATAGTTGGCTCAGAGGACTGGGTGCCAAAACTTTTAATGTTCTCACCTTAACACCTTAACACGTTTCACCCATGAAACATACAGCTTAACCCTGATCAAGCACCCTAAATACAGCAGACACAGAAAGCACCACCTCACATGGAAACCACCACCATCATCACTGGCTGATGTGTGTGAAGTGGCCTCATCCCTGCTACCCCTGCTTTCCTCACCACCTTCCCACCCCCTCCACCAGCAGCCAGACCCTCTTCTTCAAACACGTACCTGATTGCACTACACTCCTGCTCCAGACCTTCCCATAGTTCTTCAGGTAAAGTTCAGCCCCATGACCAGAGCAGCACCCTCCTCAGCCTGATCACACCTCACTGCCCACCACAGCCACCGAGCTCTGCTTTGTCTTTCTCCTAGTTCCTGGACCACGCAGCCTGGCCTGCCCTGAGACCTCACCACCCGCCATGTCCACATCAGAATCACAACCTTCCCCTAGCCCGGCCCACCAACTTAACACAGCACATTCCTTTTCCTCCATCAAATTTCTGCTTAAATATCACTTTTTACGAATATCCAAATTATGTGTCTCCTGTTATATTTTCTCATAGCACCCTGTTGCAACACAATTATAACTGAAATGTAGCAATTGAGGATTCAGGTCTTGGTTAAATTCTGCTTTTCCTACTAGAATGTAAACTGCAGGAGAGGAAGAGAAAAATGACTATCTTATTTATTTCTCTATTCCTAAGTGCCCTTCACATTAAGGTGTTCGTTCAGTATTTGTTGAATGAATGAATGAAGGAGTGAATGAATGAGCATGGTTGCCCTTTCTCTGAAAGATTTTGTTTTCTGATACTCTGGGGATAATACAAAGTAGGTTTCCTTCCCCACTGAGACCCGCTTCCTACCTGTCACATTACCACTCCCAGGGCACAGGGTAACCCCGTGCCCTCAGCAGATGCTCCCCACCACTGTCACATCGCTTCTCAGCTGCAACGTGGCTCTCGGCCCCCAGCACACAGGTTGTCAGCACGGTCCCCATGTCCTCAGCACAACACAATCATAAGAGGCAGATTTTTTGTCTTGCACCAAATTAGTCATTTCCTCACTCTGTGTTGCATTGGAATTGGAGTTGAACAAGACCTACAGAAAGGCTCCATATTTTAAATCTAAAAGTTTTGTTCACAATAGAAATACCAGCTACTTAGAAAAACAAGAGTGAAAGAAAGCAGTATTTCATTCAAACTGAGACATGATTTTGGTAATACTTTCTTTAAACGTTTATGTTGTAAAATTAATGAATTTAATATTATAAATGAGCATTAATCTTTAGTGTTTCCACATATAAAATTGTTTATTGGCTTGACTAAAAACTTGTAAGGTACATTCTTGTTGAGCAGATGGATTTTTTTCCTTAAATTTGATATTGCTATATATTGGTGTGTGGCAATTTTCAACCTATAAATAGTATTCCAAGTTAAAATTTAAATGAAGATAAAAGTAAAGTAAAAGTAAAGTAAACTTTTTATACATGAAAAAGTTTAGCTCATAATCTCAAATGTTGAAGCCCCTTATTCACATGGGAACATGCATCTTTGCTAAAGCTTGTTTCATTGGTTGTTTGAGAAAATACCATGATCTTAGTTAAAATCCACCCTCTAACCTCCCACATCAAAGACAAAACAGCACTCTGGGAGGTTTAGCCTCTTTTTTATGGAGCAGAAAATTATATTTCTATCCCAAGAATCTAGAGACTCAGAGAAGTACATACAATGTGAGTGTTGCAAGTAGGGTTCTGGCCCCCAGGGCCCTGTGCTGTCCTTGTATCCAGTGGTCACCATGGTGGAGTGCACAGGCCTGTCCCTGAAGTGCAGTGATGGAGAGACAGCACAGAAATATAAAAACAGCAATCAAGGGTAAAGTTACTCCTTTCTTCTTAGTATGTATCATAAACAGGACCTCTCAGCCCTGCAGTTAATTGCCAGGTGCTGAAAGAATAACATAAAATGGCAGGAAAAGTGCAGGTAGGTGAAGGACAACCTTCTAAAGGAGTCACGGCAGTAAGCAAGCTGGGCAGATGAGGGACAGCAATGCCCCATCTTTTCTAGTACCCAGTGATCGAAAGTGCAGGTGAGGCATGAAAAAATAAGCTCAGCGGCTGGGACAGTTCCAGGGACAGAATTCGTGCAGGAGACCACTTACTGTCACGGGAGGGAAAGACAAGACCCACACATGCCCACGTGCGCTGCACGCACCCACACGGACAAGTGGAGCACAGGTAGGCCGGCAAGTCCGTGATGTTTGACACCAGCATGAAAACCATTTCATCCTCCCACTTCGTGCCACCAGGGAGCTCAGTCGGGCTCCTTTGTCGTCCCCCTGCAGCAACCATTCCTCAGGGCCCACTGCTCCCGGAGTGTGGCCACGAGCCCCCTCTCTTGTACTCATGAGCGCATTGCACCTGCTTAGCATTTGCATCTTAGCGTCTTGCCTGGGGATAGCTGCCAGACCCCCACAGTGACAGCAGTGATTAGAAACCAGAAAGGGGCTGACTGAAGCAGCTCTTCCTCTCTCTCTCTCTCTCTCTCTCTCTCTCTCTCTCTCTCTCTCTCTCTCTCTCCCCCCCCCCCCCCCCCCCCCCCCCCCCCCCCCCGCCCCATTGGATCCACACATTCAAAGCCCTGAAGAGCTCCTTTCCCATTCCTGGAATTACACAATCAACTATAGTTCCGGGATCTACCAAAGCAAGTTCTTATCGAATGGCTTATCTCTGGGTTTGTCTTCCACATAAAATACAGTCACCCTCAGGATCAAACAATCTAAATTAAACTTTGTCTGCACTGCAGTTTCCTCCCCCAGGACCATGATTCACATCTCATCCAAGTTCAAGTCAGGCCAGGTCTCTTTGCTAGGCTGTGGGCAGCCCTGGGTTTATTTTTGCAGTCACCTCAGAGCTCTGGTGTAGATAAGGAAAGAACAAGGGTGGGACCTGGCATCAACAGCCCATCGGTGCTCCTAAGAAACAGACGTGAGAATCTTAGATCTGATTCCTAGGCGAGCCTGATGTTATCACTTCTCGACCTGCGCTGGGAGCTGCCCAAATCATAGATGGCGTTGACTGTCACCCTACAATCGTCGGTGACACTTTTGAGTTTTAAAGTTTTTTCACTCTTAAAGATACCCTGAAGAATGCAGTTTGTTCTAGGAAGAACCACACTTCACAGCGTTATTAGATTATAATTCGGTGTTTAAGATGCGGAAAGTTCCGACACCGAGGTAAGTAGGTCAGGAACAAACTGTACCTGCTTCCGGATTTCCCAGTCCCATGGAAGTCGCACCGCAGTTCACGACGAGGCGTGGGCGGTTGCTTAGCTACACCGAGCACAGCTTGGGCCTCTTTCAAACCCAGAGATTTCAAACCCCTTTCCAGTGTCATACAGGCATCAAAGCTGTTCACTGCACACAAGTTAAGTTCCAAAGGTGATTTCAGAAAATGTAAAACCTGACATTTACTTTAATCTTTGGAAGCCACCTAGCACAAGGGCATGATACGGCCGTCCAAGCACCATGAAAGATGAAGGGAAAGGCAGGGTCACATTTACAGCAGGAGAGATGAGTATGAGTTGAAGAAGAAAATGTTCTTCATATAGCATTTTAGTTAAATATTCCAATTTACAAGTAACAAAGTAATATATTCTTGTAAGTGTCAGACATATGAGACAATGCACACCGTTCATAAGCCTTCAGACAGTCCTGGGACCAGATTCCAGCACAATCTGTTGGCCATGTGACCTTGGGCACACCAGTTTATTCTGCAGTTCAGCTTCTTTACCTGTCAAATGGGGACCGAATGAGCTTTTGGCCAGTCGTAGGTGCTCCACTATCTGTAGCGACACCTCTAGCAGCATAAAATGTAGTGCCCTTCAGAGAGGGGCTGGGAGAGAACCGTGGTAGGGAGAGGGGAAGAAAGCAGCCTCAAATGCAGTCATATGAAGGATCCATTTCTTCATCCACCCTTTATTCTATTGCTCACCAAACATTTATTTAAACCTGCTGTGGGAGAGAAATGGTGCCAGAGGTTGAGTGTCCATCTTTAAGTAAGGGAGCAAGACATGTGCCCAAATGCCCGTGGTGCAAGGAGTTAAGTGCCAGACGGGAGGGAATCAGGGCTACTTCTCAGAAGAGGCGGCATGAGGGCTGAGCTGTGAACGTTGGGCAAAGCTGGCCGGGGGGTCACAGAGATGAAGTATCACATTCCAAGGACAGGGACTGACCAGAACAAAGGAGTGGCTGAGGAAAGAGCATGGGGACTGGTGTGGTCTCACATTTGTGAGTCTAGGACTGAGTGTACTATGTGGTGCACACGGGGTGCTCAGGAACGCAGAGACTTGAGAAGAAAAAGGAAAAGAAACCTATCCCAGGTCTGAGAACAAGAAGAAGGATCCAGGGAGAACTAAAAAGTCTGAGATCAACGTAATGAGAAGCACAGTTGTGGTATGAAGGAACTAAGACAGACCACGCCTTGGCGACAGACAGACAGTGGAGGGTGGCGGGGAAGGGCCGCGGGCCATGGAAACCAGATGCCTTCTCCGAGACCCTCCTTTTGCCACTAGCTGCTTGCATGGCCTTGAGCGGATCACCTCCATGTTTCTCAATTCCAGGTTCCTCAGCCTCAAAATCAGAGAACCAAACCCACTGAGCACCAATATCTCTTCCAGTTCTGGTCCATTTAAAAACCATTCATTAACTTTCCACTCAGTGCTGGGCACGACACTCTCCATTGGGGATCCAGAGGTCAGTAAGATCATTCTCCACTTGCCACTCCCACATATTCAGATCCTCCTGGTCCTTTCTCTGCCCTGCTCTGCTCTCTGGGAGCACGACTCCCACGGCGCCACCAGGCACGCGTGCCTTCTGGTTGTCCGTTACTTTCACACAATCACACAATGGGAGCACCTGTGGAAGGTCAGACAGGGCAGGGGAGAGGGGTCGGTTGCAGAGAAGTTGCTCCCTCCTTGCTCCATCTCTGATGGCTCTCGGGTCCCTTCTCTTCACAGTCGCAGTGCCTGTCTGGCAGCTCATCTCCCACGGCCTCAGCGGGCTCTGGGCTTCAGTGACTGCATTCCCTCCTGGCTCCTCTAGGCCTACTACACACGCCCCGGCTCCTTATGATTGCTAGTGCCCGAGTACCTCAGCTTCCTTTTGACCCGCCCTCAATCATTCTGCATAGGCTCTCCCTAAAATGTGTCCAGTTAAACCGTGGGAGTGGAATTCTCTTTGCTATGGCGCCTCAACTGATACAAAGTCTAGAGTGCTACTGAGGATGCAGAATTATCAACATGTCATCTTGTCCCCATATAAAATAGCATGGGACGGTCCAGGACGGGGGAGTGCCGAAAAGCTGAAGCAGCGAGGCTCATGGGGAGCATCTCTGCAGAGTCCCGGGGTTAAGATGCAAGAACCAACAGCAGACGCAGACACGGCAGGATGGGTCAGAGGGGGTTCACTGTTGTTTGTACTGTGCTATTATTGTTGTATTAAGAACAGTCTTCCAGATGTACAGGCCAAGGAGCAATAAAATCTGCCACACTAGAATACAGAGCAGCACACAACTGAACATAGCTATGAAGGAACAGGTATGTTTTCAGCTTGGAATTTCAACACTTTTATTTTTACTGTTTTAGATAAGTTAATAATTTTCGGTGTTATTGGCTAAGTGCACAAATCCAGAAACTTGAAAAACATGTCAGCTCAGTACAAAAAGACAAAATCTTTATTTGGTTTAAAAAGTTATCTGGGAAACAAAGATGGGCAAAACCGACAACTTCTACACCAAAATCAATGAAATTCTTTCTTAACCCCTCAATACTTAAATCATGATTCCACAGGCTGGGGCAGCTCCTGGCCTTCTCTACCGGGACTCACGCTGTCAGGGAGGACACAACAGTGTCCTTTGTGGTCTTCGAAGGGCAGATGTTCACCGCCTTGCTGTGGACACCATCACGTTACAAGCGGAGCAGGAGAGGTGGACATTGCACCCCAGGACCACACAGCAGGCCGGCATGCGAGGAGAGCCCAGCAACGTGAAAACTACACCTCTCTTCTATAACACATCATGCTGGAGAGATCGGCTCTAAGACCCTGAGGCCCTGTAACCTTTCACTCCAGTGGAATAAGGAATCTTATCACACATTCATTCACTCAAGTGAAATCACAGGTCAAGGAAGAATGGAGACATTGTATAACAGAAAATACATTGTATCAAAAAAACCTGATTTTAGAACTTAAGCAGGTTATGTAATCACTCTTAGCTTCAGTTTCTTCCACCATAAACCAGAATTAGTGATACTTCATGAGCTATTGAAAGATTTAAATGCAATCACGTAGGCGAGACTTAGTCTTGTGTGGCCATGGGGCTGGCCTGCAACGTGGCAGCTCTGCCCCGTGAAGCTCTTCCACAATGTACTGGCCTCAGACAATCTGCTAGGGGCCTAGGGGGGCTGCAGTGGAGGAGTTTGAGAGGGACCAACACAATCCTAGTCATTTTCAGTTTAGAGGACATTCAGGTAACCCCAACCCTCAGTCAGTTTCAAGTAGTATTTAGAGGGGGCTGCAAAGCTGCAACTGTGCCCAAATCACCTCTCACTCAGCCAGGAGAGTAAACGGCCTCCCCTACTACCTGGCCTGAAATTTCCTTCATTAGAGTTACTCTTTGGAGCTAGCAGAAATGGATGAATAGTGACCAGACATCTTTCCTTTATTTATCTACCTAACTGTCATTTATCTATCTGTATCAATTTCTCTCCCTCTCTCTCTCTCTCTCTCTCTCTCTCTCTCTCTCTCTCACACACACACACACACACACACACACACGAGCAATAACCAGCTACCTGTTTGCACCAGAAATGACCAAATCACACTGATTCGACCACTAACTCCATTTTTTCAACCATCATTGTTCCCTTGGTGCAGTTGCCAACCCTTTCGCCCTAACCTGTTCTCAGCACCGTGCTTGGCACCCACCTAACCTTGCCTCGCTGCAGCCGACACCACACTATGAACCATGTCAACTCACGTCCTTGCCACTTGGCATCTGAGAGGCTCCCACCCACCTTGGCCAGTGTTTTGCTCCCTGACACGGCACAGAGTAGGGGCCCAGGGACAGCAAACCACATGACAGAAAGGAAACTTCTCCAGGCTCACAAGAAAAAGTTCTAGGGCTTTAGGATGAAATTAAACTGATAAAGTGGTTTGAACTGCCATTTTAACTGGCCACTCAAAACAAAAAATCCATAGTTAAATATCTTTATTGCCTGAAACAGAAACTGAAGAAAACATTGTGGGAACTTGAAGAGTAAAAGGAGACACTTTGGGGAAAGGGGTCTTTCATCAATGACATACGACACCCTCTCCCCACCCTGGGGGTCACCTGTTTAACCTCTCTATGAAGTTCACCTTGCCACCTGAAGAGTATTAATAGGTAGCATCCTGTAGCGTGTGCTAAAAATTATGAGATGTTAACCAGATAAGAGTTTAAAAGCAGTTTAATGTTGTGGCCACAGTTCCTTGAGTCTGTCACCTGTGACTTACCCGTCTTTAGCAGCACAGCTGGCCTGGCAGATAACAGGATGACAGGTTAACAAGAGATGCTCGCTAAATGAATGACCTGGCAGAGGGAAAGCCAAGGCAGGACTACAGGCCTTGCAGACCCTCAGTTTTGGGGGTTTGGGGTTTTGTGTTTTTGAGCTGTGCAGACCTGGTGACCTTGATGTAAACAAGCTGTGTCTTGCTCTAGAGAAGGAGTCCAACCCCTCCCGAAGGCGTTGGGGGCGGGGGGAGACCAGGGCCTACAAGCCAGGCATGGTCTGGCTGCTGAGCGGAGCCTGCTGCCCGCACAGGAATAAGGGCATTGAAGGCTTCTCAGCTGCGGGCAACAGCAAACCCCCTGAAATATCTAATACCATAACCATATGCCTCCAAGTTGAACAACCACAGATACGGCCTCCTTTTAGGGGGGAGAAATCCCATCAAAACTGAAGTTCCTGCAGATTTCCAGACGCGCGCAGCAATGAGCAAATTGTCACTGGGTCGGCCCTCCGGGCCACAGGCCGCAATTTCAGTCTCACAGTGCCCTCTTCCCAAGGCGACACAAAATTAGTCTGAGAGGATTCTATTCCCTGTCAAGACAGGGAGACATTTCAAAGATACTTTAAACAACATGCATTGTTACGGGCTAAGCGTTACCCACACCTGCATGCGAAGGAGTGAGAAACACCAGCGCCGGCAGACGGGATGAGTGCTTTCTCCCAGCACTCCAGCTGAAAGAATCTGAACAAATGAAAGGTTTTTCTAGTCTTTCATCTGCCGAGATTAACAGTAAAAAAACAGAAGTGATCATTATTTTGTGACCGGTGCAGGAGTTTGTCAGCAACCCTTTGAATTCCTTGCACTGACAACCGCAGGGAGCCAGCGACATGGTGCGCACCCAATAAAGAGTCGTTGACTGAACAGGCAACTTTCTTCCCCTGGAGCCACCAAATTGATTATTTTTCACAACAGCATGCTGTGGCAGGGCTCGTCTGTAGCAATGGGTTTTCATTTTGTTTCGTTTTTCATTTTTTATTGTGTTTTCTTCCATTGCCATGGGTCCCGCCACACCCCCTTTGCCTCCACCCCCTCCCGCAGTCACCGCTCTGTTGTCTGTGTCCATGAACCCTTTTTCTCTTCTTTTTTTTGGCTTGGTCCCTCCACCCCCACAGCCCCCCACCCCCCACCTCAGAGCTGCCAATTCTCTTTCCCTGCCAGCTCGTTCTCTATTCTGTCTCCACAGAATCCTTTCCATGACTTGTGCCACTTTCTGCTCAGCGAGCAAATTAAGGCTGGGGGAGCGGGCCAAGGCCATGGGTCAATCCGAAGGCAGAGCAGGGAGTTCCCTCAATAACTTAAACCACAAATCCGCTGTCCTCTGCAGTGCGGGTGGTTCCAAAAGCACTGCCCATCACTCCTGCTGTGTCTGCCACATGCCCCTTCCCCACCAACATTGCTGCAGCCTTCAGGAGCAGGAGCCCTCGCAAACCCAGACAGTGAGCAAATCGGAGGACCCACGAGTTCTTTGGGACCCAAGGAGCTTGAGGAAGAAAATACTCAATACAACATAACCATAACATGCTTTTCCCATTATCTCCCTCATACCTCTTAGGGCAGAAGTGGAGAAGACTGGTGTTTGAGATAGGAAAAAGTGACTGAATCACTAACTTTAAGGATAATTTGAGCATCCTAACTTTATAAGCATTCCTCAAAGCTCAGGAGAAAAAAAAGTAAAAAAGAAATCTTTTAAATGAATATTGACCAGTCCACTGCATTTTCTAATGCAAATTATACAGCCCTTTTAAAGGCTTCCAGTAGCATTTTTCCTTGTTAATGACAAGAATATTATCTTCACTTTTGGCATTTTGGGATCTCTCCTTGACCACCAATATAATTAGTGACTCCTAAATTTTTCTGCGTAATCTCCTTAAAAATGAACTGCACTAACCTTTAAACATAGCAAGTATCTTCCTGTAATTAGGCACTTCGTCGGTCAATATTTATTTGGCACCTGCAGCATCGAGTCACTGAGCCAGGCAGCGTGGAACATGGAAGGAAAAGACATCGTCTGCTGTGAAAATCAGGAAGTTCACCCGTCTTCGTCCATCCCAGGAATACAGAAACCGTTTGTATTTCAAACAAATGAATTTACTGTGTGGGAACGGATCACACAGTTGATGGACAAACAAGAAGCCCGTCGGGGGACGGTGAAGCAGTCCAGAAGTAAATCACAGCAGGCACTGCTGCCATCCCTCCGTGGGGAGATGAGGAGGCTGTGCTCCTGAAACCCGTGGGCCGGGACCACCCATCGGAAGATGGAACTATCAAGCGGGAGTTGAAGCCTCAAAGGAGATACAACTCCCCTGGAGACCCCTGCCAAGGCAGAGGGGGTGGGGAAAAGACCTGGTTTCTCCCAGTATGAAATCCACCCCATCTGAAGGCAGTTGACACGGGAGTGTGAGCTGCACAGTCCACAGGCGCAGCCCCTGTGATACAGGCAGAGCAGGGACAGACAAGGATGGCATCTGAGAGCAAGCAGGCCACACCTGGTGAGGTCTGACACCTGTGTAGGAGCCCAATACACATTAGCACTATCACAGGGAAAGTAAAAGACCTACAATAACTGTCTTAACCTGGTTAAAACAAAAAGTCATGAACATTTAGAGAAGAGAGATCATTCCATTTAGAACTGTTGATGCTTTGTGAGAAAAGCAGCACCTTGAAAATTTGAGGAGAAGAAACAGAAATTTGAAAGCTAGAGGAGGCATAGAAAGGATTCTACTTTGAAAAATCTAAAGACATGTAAATATTCTGGAATCATCTGGGGTCGTACTACAGACGAACAAAAATGCCATGTCATGGAATGCAGATTCCTCCTGATGGAGGAAAAGGGGTCACTGCGGGTGTTAGCACAGGAAGGGGATGATAACAGAGATGTAATGTAGGGATTTTCTGCTGCAGCGGCAGCAGCAGCAGCAGCAGCATATAAAAGCCATTGGGAATAGAGATGTCAACTGAGAGTAACAAAGGCTTGAACCAAGGCATGGCCTGGGGCTGCATGGAGCCTTCTCCAAGTAGTTGAATGTCAGCCAGTTGGAGGTACGGGGCAGACAACTGGAAATATGAGCTCCCTGACAGCTCAGAAGAGATACCCAGACTGCATACATACTTTCGGGTACCATATGCAAACTGATAAAGTTTGAAGCCTGAAGGGGGATAAAATCATCCAGACAGAAAAGGAGAAGAGAACTGTGTTTCAGAAAAGCCTTGGGCACAGAGGAAGAGGAGCCTGAGAGGAGAAAGGGAATGGCAGGAGAAGGAGGAAAAGACCCAGGAGTGAACTGCATTGCACTTCACTGGAAAGAGTTTCAGAAAGGCATGAGTGAGCAATTACATAAAATGAAGTAGAAGATCAAAACTATGAACAATAAAATGTCAATAAATCCATATAATTGAATTTAAAAAACAAACTAAGTAAACAAAAAGAACAGAGAGAGAATCGTGGGTACACAGGGTGTCTTCATGGTTGCCAGATGGGAGAAGGCTTGGGAGAGCAGGGGAGGAGGTGAGGAGATTGAGTGCAAACAGGTGGTTGCAGAGCGGCCGTGGGATGTAAAGTACAGTGTAGGCAGTGGAGTTGTTAAAGAAAGGAGAAGAAAAAGGAGGAAGGAAGGAAGGAAGGAAGGAAGGAAGGAAGGAAGGAAGAGAGAGAGAGAGAGAGAGAGAGAGAGAGAGAGAGAGGAAGGAAGGAAGGAAGGAAGAGAAAGAAAGAAAGATCGAGGAGAATGAATACTTACAACCGGATAAAAGTGGTGGTAGGATTCTTACTTTCAAGAAACATTTCAGGAACAATCCGGAACTGAATTTGAAATCAAAGGACTTGGGCTCCAGGTGTGCACAAGATGATTTCCCTCTACATCATACTTCCTGCTTACGTGTTACCCCTGCTTCCTCGGCATGTTAGTAGATAAGCAGTTTGTTACATCCTCTTTGGCTCTCTCTGCAGCATGATCGTTTGGTCCTACACCCTCTGCTGAATGCTTCATACCCTTGATGTCTCCAAAGACAGGGCACCATCACGTCACAATGCCCACCAGAAATCCGATCACCTACAGCCGCGAAGGGGGGTGCACACACCATACATAATTGACTTCCCAAGGACGTGTACGTCAGCATTCATTTTGAAGGGACCATGAGCATAACAAAAACACTGACTGTCAAGTACAACCAGCATCTAACTTTTGCAGTGAAGGCTGAACAAAATGTGGCATGATTTCATAACAGGCGTTATTAGCATGGTTACCACTTTTCTCTTAGCAATTCTACAGGAAGCACTAAAGAGGAGAAAATATAGGGGAGAGTGACACATGTTTCTGAATGAGGATATGGCCCTCTTCAGAAATGCCAGCATTCTAGAGGTCTTATCCGCAATACTAAGTTTTAACCACTTAGACAGTAACTTAAAACCCTGCACCATCTGATAACAGCCAGCTTCTCCAGCATTCTCTTTCTCTAACCATTCAGTTTAATTCAACAAATATTTATCAAGCACTCACTCTATTCCAGGCACTGTGCCAATCGCTGCACCAAGCACCCATCAGCCAGGCCTTCCCCATTTACACATCACTGCCGCCGCTGTGTTGCTGACCTGGTCCTCTCGTCAGGAATGCCCTTGCCCTGCTCTGCACGCATTGCAGCCCTCCGTCAGAGGCAGCATACTTGGTGGGAAGGAACGGGGGGCTTTACAATCTGACTGGTTTCCATTTAAATCCAGAACCGAATTCCCATCACCTCTTTATGCTTCGGTTTCTTCCTCTTCCTTCCTTTCAGGGTTATTGTGATGACTAAACACATGTAAAAAGCACTTTGGAGAGTGTGTAAAGGTAGGTAAAACCATACCATAAGTTTGTAAGTGTTCAATACATGTTAAAAAGTAGCAGCAGTAATAGTAGTAGTGTTTCAATGCCCAGCTGCAGATGTGCCTCCCTCATAGTGCTTTCCGGGAGAATGCCAACCCCTGGTCCAGACTCACAGGGCTCTTACCATTTGCAGCCTTGCATATGTCTTATGTCTTCAAATAGGTCAAATTCCCTTGAAGGCAGATTATATATATATATATATATATATATATATATATATATATAAATACACACACACACACACACATACACACACACACAAAATGGAATTTACTTATAAAATATTGGGTATTTATTCTTACATGTTTAAACTTCAGTCACCTTCAAAGCACTCTCCATCTGACACGATACACCTATCGAGATGTTTTTCCCACTGCTCAAAACAGTTTTTGAACTCATGGACTTTGATAACTTTCAGTGCTTCTGCCATTTTTTGTTTCACCTCTCCCACTTCAGCAAAACATTTCCCTTTGAGGGCTTTTTTCATCAGGGAAACAAAAAAAAATCTCTTGGGGTGAGATTGGGTGAATAGGGAGGGTGGGGCACGGGGATCATGTCTTTTTTGGTCAAACACTGCTGATCACCTAGCACAGTGTGGGCGGGTGTGCTGGCAATTCCCATCATGAAATGGGCAAACACGTTGAAAGAGTCTTCAAAAAAATTCACTGAAGCCAAACACAGCCTCTCACAACAACGCCGGCTGGTACACTGATACAGATGGTTTACCAGAACACTCACCTAGTGGGGGAAGTCTGTACTACAAGGGGCCCACCCTCCAGAAGTAATTCTGGGTTTTTTGGGTGCCCCCATATATGATTATACATAATATGTGTACAAAATATGTACATGTGTGTATATTATATACACATATAATGTGTATATTGTATATACATATATGCACACATATGTATACATAATGTGCATGGATTAATTCAATGGACTGTAAGGAACATTCTACGGAGGGTAGAGGTTCTTTCATCACCAGGAAACATCAGGTTTGGAGCTACCAAATTAGGAGAAAAGTAACTGTAGAATCTCCTTTTCAAGGGATGTTTAATCGTATTTCTGCTTATTACCATTCTGAGCTGGCTTAGATTCATTCCTGCTAGAGCTTGGGGGTAGGGGCTGTACTGAGCACGTAATTCCACCAGTTCTCCCATCGTGACTCCTCCAGATCACCACGCCTCCGAAACTTGCTTTGCAAAGTGCAGCCTAGCTGGGAGCCAGGCCAAGGCCCCTACCCCAGAACTGCACCCGCAGGCATGTTGCTGGGACCAGCTTTGGCGGGCCTGTTTCTAGTGAGACAAAGAGCCATCAGCTGATGCTTTGACCATCCAAGGAAGTGATCACAGCTGCTTCAGAGGTAATCAGAAAAGAATGTCAGGAGGCAATGGCCCAAGGGAGTAGAAATGCCTCTGCTCTCTTGGAGGATAGTTTCGCAAGGCAATGGACAAAGGACAAGCTGAAAATAGCACACTTGGAGCATTAGTGATAGTGCTGAGAAATGGCGTTAGTCTGCAAGCTGTACCACACATCTGCCACCCCTTGCATGAGAGAAACCAGTGCCTGAAACGTAAGTTTCACAACATGACGAACTTACTGAGTGACTATCTTTCCGCCTGCTTTCCCCCTCACGCTGACGGGAAGTGAGGCCTCAGTGAACGCACGGAGGGACGTGAGGAAGCTCTGCTGACCTGAGGCGTGTCCTCCCTGGGGCAAGGCCTCTGGGGCAGAAGTGGACCCTGCCCCAAGCCCAGTGGACTCACCATTGTTTCTGCATCTTCAGAACTAAAGGGGACAGACCTGACACCTCTGTGCACCTGTGAGGTCTGTTTCAACTCCACTGCTGGACTGGCAATAAAAATTAGTGAAGAATTTGAAGACTTACATATTTCATTTTAACAAACCGAACCGTTGCAAGGTCAACCCTGCAACACCATCACATTCACTCCATTTTCATGTCTCTTTGCCACCGCTCCCCAAGTTTTGTCCTACAGAACAGTAGGTCCATGAACCATCCACGAGCAGCCCCTGCAAGGGAGGGTTCAGAAGTGAACTGAGTTTGGGAAACTCACTTGAGTCTGCTTCCCTGCCCGAGACAGAAAAGTGGCCGATGACACTGCAGCCCAGCGACGGCACGGACCCTGGGCTCACGCGTGGAGTGGGCATCATGCGCAGGCCACCAGCAAAGTGTCTGGGGAGACTCAGGGAAAACCCTCCTTGTTGGTGACTTTGGGTGGCCCTCAGGAACAACCCACGACCCCCGATATTAAAATGCCTTCCCAGTGCCAGAGGACATAGTCTAATAATGAACTCCCAATAAATTCTTAAAACTCCTATTTCCCAGGAAAGTTCCAAAAATATGATCTCCTTGACAGGCGATCTTGAAAAAAAGTTAAAAGTTGCCAGCAAAGCGTTGCAAAGAACAGCAACAAATACCACGCAGATGATTCGAAACCATCGCCTACCTTCCTGCTGTTCTAAGATGTATTTTTATAGGCGACAAGTTGGTCGTTAAATCCATTGATTGGCAATTATCTTAACTGATTTCAGACACAGCTGCGTCACAGGCTCCCTTCAGCTGAGTAAAAACCCTGCAGTATAGAGAATCCACTCTCCAGCAAAAGTGCTGACTCTTCTGGAGGGGGTTGGAGCTGTTGCAGCATGCTCCCTTCCTGCTACCTCTGTATCATTTTAATAACAACGTGCAGTCGGCCAAACGCCCCTGCTCCGGCAGGCCTGGAGAGGCACGAGAGGAGCGGGTAAAGGCAACCTTCTCCCAAAGCCAACAATGCTCCATGGCTCTGCTTCCTCATCACACCCCAGCAGGCTCTAATGTCGTGAACAGAATTCGCCCCCATATTTAAGTCACTTTCCAGGCGTGTGTGAGGCTTGGTGAGGGCAAGGGACGCTCTCAGGCCATAGCTCACTGTCCAGGTGAATTCTTGCCACAATGCCCGTGGTCCTGGGCGAACTTACTTGGTTAATTTAACCAGAGAACTGGGCTGGGAAATGAAAGAGTCAAGTTACAGTCCTGGCTCTGCCACCAGCCAGCTGTGACAAAGGACAGCTTTCTTCACCGTTTGGTGCTTCCATTTGCTAACCTGTAAGATGAGGAGGTTTGTACCAGATGGTCTCAGGGAGTCTTTGACTCCTCCTTTAGCCACTAGATGACGGCTCTGGCAGAGCGGAGCCACGCTCTTCCTGCTCACCACGGCACCTACAGCACTGAGTCCACTTCCAGATCATAATCGGTGCCAAGTGGGTATTTGTGAATGTACGAACTCTCAAACAAGTAACATGCTGAGTTCAATCCAAAGTATGCAGATGGTTCATATAGTTCAGGGCAAATCCCCTCTTTGCCCTCAACGACTAAAATCCCTGTCGTTTTTGTCTCATTTTTCTGTGTGACACCCCAGTTTGCCCACTTACTAGATTTCCTGAGCTGGTACATTGAATGCTATTGTCACCTACCAGAGGCAAAGTAAACCCGCCAACACGGACTTTTAGAAATGATCTGTAAATAACCCAATGCGTCAGAGGTATCCACTGACAACAACGTAAGTCTCCATGTGGAAAAAGTCATAGAGACAAACACTGATGACTTATGATTAGAGGTTCAGAATGGGAAGAATCATTCTACCAAAAAAGCAAAAACAAAAAGAACCTGTTACACAGAAGTTCTCACCAAGATAAAAAATAAACAGGGCTGGCGCAAGGAAAATAGTCACGGGCAGGCACTATTCTCTATTTCCCAAGGCCCCCTCCAAGCCCTTCACTGAATTCAACAAAGGACTTACCAGGTACTGCATTTGCACGTCTAGGCCTTGAGCACTTCACTGCGCGATGAAAGAGATGTTGACAGAACTTGGGGCAACAGAAAGCAGACGGGGGTGTCTCTGTCAAGAGGGTTCGGTGGAAGTCAGGGATGTCGTCACACCTCTGACACGCCACTCATCTACAGCTACTCACAAACTAAACTTCCTGTGAGAGCTTTTCGGATGCCTGGTGTTCTGGGCGTTGAGGTAGAGTGGGACATGGCAGAATACTTACCCAAAACAAACAAGTGCTTGGGCTATTCCAACCTGCCTGCTCTATGCATCCAGGGCCAGGCTTCCTTGCCTGCTGTGACTGAGCCCTCGCCCCTTGCTGAGGCCGGGACAACCGCATTTTCCTCCAGAGAAGTCATGGGCTATGTCCCCCCGACCTTGCCGCCCTCCCTAGCACAACCTCAGTTTCTAGGGTTCTTAAGCATCCAGTTCTTTGGGACTAACTCCAATCTGATTCTATTGTTCTGAACAAAAGCCATGGACTGACCCATAATTTGAAAGAAAAAAAAAAATGAAAGAATATTTGAATTTAGATCTGTAGCATAATACTGGAGATATCCCAACAGGATAAGTTGTTTATCTTAATATGATCAAATTTATTGTAGTTTCATTTAATGACAATGCTAAGCTGAGCTGCTTAGTCCTTTTAGCTTGTGACCTGTGGTTTTCAAATTGTGTCTAAAGTATAAAAGACAACATTGGTTAAGAAACCTTTACATTATTTAATTTGTCTAATAATCAACCCTGTCTATTTCCCCAGATTACGTGGACCATGTTGCTTTATCTTAAATCTCTATTATTTTATGACTTGATACTATATATTGATATATTAAAATTAAATAAAATGTATTGTTTGAGAGTTTTTATGGGCTACAATTTCCTATGGTATGGGTGGCATAACATCATATTTTAGGAAACCCACATTGTTGTCAGGTATATTTGAGTATGAATACCACTCATGAAACATGTGAACTTGTGCTGAGGGTGACTTTACCTCTGCACAGCAGTGTGCTTTTCTATAAAATGGCAAAATAATTGCTATGACTCAACCCTCCAGTGGTACCACACAAGGGCTAAGACTCAAGAAGCTCAGAGTTGAACAAGGTCTTGAACTTAGACAAGGTCTTACCCAGTACAACCATCTGAACCTGGTTGTATAGACCATCCCTCCTTATGCTGACTTTAAAAATATCGAAACCTGAGTGGTAATGCTAAGGGAAGGTGAAATGTGCAACCAGGATGCCGGATGTGAGCAGTGTTTAGAAGGCTCAGTGCTTAAGCCTCTTAACCTACACTGGTTCAAGCTTGTGGAGACCAATTCTGTTTCTGAAGGCCTTAGCCTACCTAATACTTCCTTGAATTTATGCAAAGTTAAGTACAATGCTTATTAATGTTGGTAAACTGTATCGCAAAAGTATTATCTTCCTATTTTTCAGTTCTATTTATTATCATAGTTAATGATTCCAGCCATTGATTACTGAACCCCAACTTGTACCAGGCACAGGATTTGAAGGTGCATATATTATTATCTCAGACAATTTTAAGAACAACTTCTGATGTGGTTACTATTATTTGCCCCACTTCACATGGGATGAAAATGAGATTCAGAGAGGCTAAATAATGTACCCAAGGCCACAAAGCAAGTAAGAGATTCCAGACAATACCAAATAAGTGTAACATTACCTTGCAGAAGCGTGGGGTTATAGTATCGGCTCTGTGTGCTGTGTGGACTAGTATTTCTATAAAGAAAATTTGAATCATTTGTCTCCTTTGAAACCAAACTAGTAATCCACTAATTTACTCTATGACAAAGGATATTCAGTGACATATTTGGAAGAAAATAACTAAAGGCCACTTTAAGCAATTAAAAAATCAAAAGGAACAGGAGTGATGATGATGATGATGATGATAGTGAAGAATTACGGAAAACGGAGAAATTCTAGTATTTCCTTAGACTTTGTCCAAGTGACTCTGTGAATGCTCCTTCACTTGTGATATTTCAGAAGAAACAGATAGATGTAAAGTACATTCATTTCCCAAGAGTGGCAGCTGGAATATTCCACCAGACAGCAAGACCTCACAGGCATTCAAACATAGGAGAAAACCATGCTCTCTAATGTGTTTCTCAATTTCGGCAAGCAGACAGATGTTTCAGGGATGTGGTCATCAAAAAGCCATTGCTGACATGCGACCAGAATACTCATGTGACAGTTCTGGTAACAAACCTCCTTCAGGACAATATCCCCAGCTGTCAAGTTCATTAAAAATGATTGGTTTATGACTACTGAGTACATCCTGATAGGAGACTAGAAACTGTTTTCTATGTATTGACCTTGAAGCAAACTCACACTTTAATAAGCAAGGGACCAGGACCTGAAGCCCCCCCGCCACGATTCTCCCAGGTTCCTGGGTCCATGATGCAATTGCAACACATTCATTCAACAAACATTGAATATGTGCTGATGATTTTTCTAGTACTGTGCTCTTTGCAGTCAGAGGTGTGAGTTAGTGAAGACGTGGTCTCTGTCTAAAAGGAAATGAAACATCGTGGCCTTGGAGCCACTTGTTACTTATTGCTGACCTTCTCTGGAGTCCGGAGGCCAAGAGAATCCTCCAGAGCATCACAGCGCCCTGGTGCTGATATACACAGGTGGCAACCACAATTCTCAAATGTCTTTCAGTCACCAATTCCCTAGCCACAGTCCATTTCTGTTGGTTCCCATTCCAGTAGACACAATGCTACATCATTCAGCATTTTCTCTGTGCATTTCTACTTTCAAGTTTGTTGGTCTGCCTAGATCACAACCCAGCTTTTCCCACTGCACTATAGGACAATGGGTATTTTGCACATTTCTGAGTAGGAAAAGGCAGAAAAGGACACCAGAAGAGCTGGGTGCCTTTACTCACACCCCAGCCTCACAGGACGTCTTCAGCCTGTCTATGGCCAGAGTCAGGCCTTGAGCAGACACACCAGGCTCCCTCCGCTTCAGAACCTTTGCACGGCCGAAGCCCCTGCCTAGGGCGCTGTGACTGACATCCCTTCTCCCACTGCCTTCAGGCTGCTGCTCAAATATCACCTCTTCAGAAATGCCTCCTCTGACCACCCTATCCAAAAGATTAAAACCCCCCTCATCCTTTCTTCTCTACCATAATTTGTTTTTATCATCTAGCATCACCAAAAAATTGCAAATATTTGTTTATTGTCTCCTCACACTAGAATGTAGCATCCATGACAATGTGTGCTCTCTGTTTTCTGCTGAATGTCCATTTCCTGGCACTTAATCAGTATATGCTGGATTAAACCAAAAAAATGTGTAAAAAACAAACCAAATTGCTTTAAGCCCAGAGATCAGTTACCTGAGCAGAGTAGCAAACTTATTTCTAAAAGCTGGCTCTGCCCACTGGATTAGTCAGGGTTTGTTTTTGTTTTGTTTTCCCTAGCATCTTCCACTTTGCTCCTCAGGAGCAGAGCCTCAGGAAGGGTTTGGAAAGGGCTTATTAAAGACTAAGACTTGGACCCATATAACCAGGCTCAAGATCAGACTTGTGAGAAAAACACAGACAGACGCTAAGTGGTGTTGACTCCACTACAACCCAAGGTCTGATCATAACATAGAAATGGGAGATTAGCTAAGGGAGAGCCAGTTAGCCAGGACGCGCAAGCTCTTCGACCACACATATTTTGAAAAGTAAATGTATCCTGGAATCTTGCTTCCTCATTCTCAATAACCTAGAGCAGGGGCAGAGGGAGGTTAAAGGGTTTGCCCCACATCCCACAGTGTCTCAGCAGAAGTACTTGTCTTGGAAACCACAGGCTTCCATATTTCCTGCTCATGAGCACTCTGAAACAGAGAGGCCTGCAGGGGCACGCCGAATACATTCAAGTCCAAATGGTGTAAGGCAGGAGGAAGGAATCACACACACATACACACTCACATATGTACGTACTCACATGCATGAACACACACACACACACCCCACATACCACAGAATGGATGTAGAGTTGCCCTTCCCAAGTCTTCTATAAAGATGGCTGAATTTACAGATGGAAAGGTAAATACAACTTTCCAACTCTTGCCAGTCTGGGACCCCCAGGGAGCTAAATCTAAATCTAAATCAGAGGGGACTAAATCTCTTGCTCTTCAATTTCCCATAATCCTGAGACAGCCCAGACAAGATTACAAGATTGTCCACCCTTCACTTCCCCAAGGCAGAAGTGTCCCTTAAGAAACCTGCTCCATCTGTAATAAAGAAATGACTTGAGATTGCATTTATAACATGTGTAGTATCTCCCCTCGAAGAACAAATTTCAGCCTTCAGCACTTCACTCAGAACAGCAAAACAAACAACGGATGAAAAAGACTTGGAAACAACTGAGGAAAGGTAGGCAAGTAATATAATTTCTACCATCTAGTTTCTTATTTTCTCTTCTCTTCCCCTCATGACCTTGTTAATCTCTTAATACCAATTCTTCCGTAACCTCCCCATTTATCCTTTCCATATCTTCACATTTCAATCCCATATACAATCTAACAGCCTAATCCTTTCATTGAGATTAGTGGGCTCTTGATATCCAATTGAAATCAGTACTTCTCACTGTGGTAGTTCAGGATCCCCACAATCTGTTCTCACCCTATTGTGGTGGCCCTCAAGGAGGGCCATTGTGCCCTGTGGAGGACTTTGGCCACATCTGGAGACATTTTTGTTGGTTACAGCTGTTGGCATGCTACTTCCTGGCTTCTAATGAATAGAGGCCAGGATGCTGCTAAACATCCCACAATGCCCAAGATGGCCCTCTACAAAAAAAGAATGATCCAGCCCAGTATGTCCATAGTGCTGAGGCTAAGACACCCAGCTCTCTAGCTTTCTCTCCACTCTCTTGTTTGTTTGTTTGTTTGTTTGTTTGTTGTGATCAACTCACAGATGACTTGCAATTCTCAAGCACGGCTCATGTGTTCAAATCCTCAAGCCCCCTGTGATATTGTGACTTATAATAAGACGTACAAATTTGGTCTTCAACCTTCCCGACACAAAGCTCCTAGACACCTTCAGAATTTCCTGTGGATGGAGAGTGAAAAAAGTGTTTTATTAGCTTAATCAGGTGACTAGGAAAACACCCAAAAATGGGGACTGGTTACCAAAGGAACCAACCCTGTGGTTAGAAGGTCAGAATTTTCAGTCCTACCCTCCTGACCTCCATGGGAGGGGAAAGGGGCTGGAGGTTGAATCAATCACAGTGACCACGGATTTAACCAATCATGTCTATGTAATGAAGCCCCCACAAAACCCCAAAAAGATGGGGTTTGGAGATCTTCCAGGTTGGTGAATCAGAACATTTCCAGATACGACAGTGTCCAGCTCCAAACTTTACCAAGAGCAGAAGCTGCTTTGTTTGGGACCTCACCCTGTGTATCTTTTCATCTAGCTGTTGATTCGTATCCATCAATACCATTTGCAATAAACCGGTAAGCAAGTGAGTAAACAGGTTTCCTAAGTCCTGTGAATGCTCTACCAAATTAATCAAACCCATGGAAGGGTTGCAGGAACCTCTGTTTACAGCCAGGTGATCAGAAGTACTGGTAACAAACAGGGCTTGTGATTGGTATCAGAAGTGGAAGATGGTCTTGTCGGACTGAGTCCTTACCTGTGGAATCTGATGGTATCTCCAGGTAGAGAGTGACAAGAAAATTCTGAGATGTTCTAAATTAAGTTACAGCAGGCCAGAGGGTGGAAGGAAGAGGCAAAACAGGGTCAATCAGTTCACAACTGCAGTGCAAAATCCACTGAAGACTGCTCACTCTCCTTGGTGTGGGTTGGAATTATCGAATGTACTTGTAGGTGGCAATGTCCGAGAGAGGCTCCGTCAGGCCCCCGGAGCCTCCACTTCTCACGTCCACATGGGCTTTGCGAACACCACTGCACCCTTCCCAGAGCTAGCCCCACTTCCCTCTCTCCCACCCCCGCTGTCCACAGCTAAATTCCTTTAGAGCAGCTGCACCCTGCTCCCCGCACGCTGATGTGTCCAACACTTGCGAAGCTCTGGGACGAGAGGCCTGCCTGCCTCTTCTACTTAGCCACACCCAAAGGCCGGTCTTCCTTTTTGTTTTTGTTTTTCATTTGTTTGTTCGTTTTTTGCTAGCAGTAGTTTCTAATAAACACTTTCTCTTTTTTTTGTTTCATTTTATTTATTTTTTTAGAGAGAAGGGAAAGGAGGCAGGAAGAGAGGAAGAGAAACATTGACGTTCACACACCGATCAGTTGCCTCCTGCATGACCCCACCCGGGGGACCTGGCCCACAACCGAGGCATGTGCCCTGACTGGGAATTGAACCTGCAACCTTTCGTTTCTGCAGGCTGCTGCTCAACCCACTGAGCCACACTCAGCCAGGGCCAAACTCTTTCTTCTAAAAGAAGATTCAGCCATGGAAGTTAAAAAAACTTTTTAACAATACTGTCATAACTGATTTGAATTTTAGGATAGCCAGCTGGTGTCAGAGAATTGCTTGTGGTGTGGAAAAATCCTCCCCCACCCCGGTGGAATTGGGAATCAGAATCTTTCACTGTCTGTACCCTCTCTTCTCCTGGAAAGGACCTTTTATTAAGTTGTCAAATGCCTATCTTTTCTCTAAAGTACACCTCCTCCTTGAAATTTCCTGGATGAATGTGCCCTTTCCTCACTAAACTTGCAGTGTTTTGATATTTCTCTGTTATGAAATTTATCACATACAATCTGGAATTATACACTGTAGGGTCCCAGAAATAATCTTGTTTATTGAAGACTATATTGCCAGTGCCTATAACAGTGCCTGGAGCACAGCAAGTGCTAAGTAATATTTAATCACATCAGAAATTATGTGTGCTCTGGATTCTTCATTCTCCTAGCAGGAAAAGGCTTTCTAGGGCTGGAAGCATCTCCAGTTCTCTCAAATCTTGCATTATTACCCCTTCCACCTAGAAGATGCCCAACAAGTTTTATTAACTGTCTAAATAATTAATAAATACACATATAACAGGATAAAAACATTAAATACTTAAGATGCAAAATAAACAAAATACATATGGCATAAATACACAACTGAAATAAACAGGCAAAAATAAAATGTTTCGGGCTGTAGATTTTGAAGTCCTAGGCAACCGTTCACACATCTCAACTTTTAATCATATCAAAGAATTCACGTCACAAGTATGTACCAATGTCTTACATTTCCTCCTCTTTAAAGAGCACTGAAACTCCTATTGCAATGTTAATTGCTCATCTGGGGAACACATGAATGAGACTCACGCAAAGGCAAACGTGCCATTGCCCGATCCCGGCACAGAAAGCGGCGGGCCGCCCCGAAGCTCTGATGTCGGTTTCCAAGGCCACATCGCCTCTCTCACATCACAGACACTAACATGCAGACAAACGGTGGCCAAATTGCCAAGACAATGGTTCAGAAAAGAGAGAACAAGTGGGAGACAGCATTCAACTTGGGTTCCTAATGGAAACTTTACTTTACAGATAGTACACCTAATGTGCTGGTGTCTACCCAAAGTTTCTCATATCCCATACTCAGTGAAGAAGAAGAAGGGCCCATCATAACATCCTGCTGTGGCACTTCCTAATCCCTCATCTTTCTTGTTTCCAGATACACTGATACCATTTTTACCTTTTCTCATCTATTTTGTTTTTTACCTCATAATCATCCTTCTAGATAATCCCTAATTCTCACAACCTGTATAGATGGAGAGAAACAAACCTAACATTTTAATCAGCACTTAACTATGTGCCACACACTCTCCCAAGCACTTTGCGGGCAGCGTCTCACTTATTTCTTATGAGAACTCTAAAGCATATGCTAGTATTACCCTCTTTTTGACATTGAGAAGTTGAGACTCAAAGAGTTTAAAGAACTGGATGATGCCCCACCACCATCCAGGCCACAGTGCTACGCCCAAGGTCACATAGCTTAACTAATTCAAAGTTCCCATCAGTTGTGAGTGGTATGTGTAACGATTTTTTTTAATCCTCACCCAAGGATATTTTTTATTGGTTTTAGAGAGAGAGGAAGGGAGAGAGAAAGAGAAATACCAATATGGGAGAGAAGCATCAACTGGTTGCTCCCCATACATATCTGACTGGGGATTGAACCTGCAACCTTTTGGAGGTAGGGGATGTTCTAACTGACTGAGCCATCTGACCAGGGCTCTGCAATAATTTTAAAAGATCTTTGAGCTCATTTGGCTCTTAGGAAATATTTATTGCACACCAACAATGAGCCAGGCTTTGTGACGGCTTTGGAGAAAGCAATGAGGCATGTTATCATTCCTCTCAGGAAGCCTATAGTCTACTGAAAAAGATGGATATTGATCAAATTATCATATGTAATGAACACAATTGACACACGAAGCTAAGCTGTCAGATACAAGAGGAACAGACACTCTGATATGGTATAATTAAAGAAACTATGACTCTGAGCCAGGAAGGGCTTTGCTGTGGGGGCTTTTTCAGCTGAGATCTGAAGGGTGGATAGGAGTTCATTAGAAATGGGGATGGGAATGAAAAACAGGGCAGGAAGCAGTTCAGAAAGAAAGGTCAGCACCACCGAGGCCTCGGAAGGAAGGAGCGGGGCCAGGGCGCCACGCTTCAAAGGGGAAGAGGGAAAACGGTGAGAGGTGAAGTGAGAGGGGCAGGATGGGGGGCGGGGGACGATTTGGTTTCAGTTCCTGAGAAGCAGACTCTGAGACAAGAGTTGGTTGGGTTCAGGTAGTTTAATTAGGAGTTAATTCCAGAGTGCTGCTCAGTGAGGGAGGCGGGAGGAGAGAGGAAGAGGAGAGAAGCAATAACGAGGGCAACTGAGTGGATTTCGGTTGTGAGCTCAGCTAGCCAGACACCTCTGAGAGACCAGGCAGAGCATACTCAGGTTTGTCCCACTGAGGGGAAAGAAAGGCTATCACTGACCCCCACCGCCCACTGGCTCAGATGGCTCCTGGGGACTCCTGGGGACCTCACAGTGCCTTCTGGGAGAGAGGAAGCAGGAAGATGATTGCCTGGAGAGAAACTGCCTTGGTCTGCAGGAAATGGGTGGAGCACAGTCAGTGTCTGCTCCAGGCTTTATAGAACCCCACCCCAAGAGCCCTGGGGAGGCATCAGTGGCCCTAACTGGGGGTGAGGTGGGAACCTAATCAGACTTTGGGTTAGAGTGCTGGCCCTGTCTGCAATGTGGAGAACAGGTTGGAAGGAGGGTAGGTGGGGTCCAAAGAAGGCTTTGCAGTGGTCTTGGCAGGACCAGCTACTTAATTTGTAGGAAACATTGCAAAACATAACTGTGAGGCCCCTTTTTCACAAGGCAGGATGAAAGTGCTTCTAAAGGTACCTATTTAAAATGCTTGTAAAAGTATAAAGCTATTTCCTTTCTCCTGTTCTTTCTCTCTCTCTCTCTCTCTCTCTCTCTCTCTCTCTTTCTCTCTCTTTCCCTCCCTCCCCCCACCCCCCATCTCCTTCCCTCTCTCCTGGGGGATTTTATTTCCTATTCAGTGTCCTGCTCCCTTGACAGAGGGATCCTCATGGACGAGTGCAGACCCAGCAATGCCCCACCACCATCCAGGCCACAGTGCTACACCCCAGCTAGGATGGGAGAGTTGAGCCGGTATCTCCCCTTCCCATGAGCCTGCCTCCCCCACCCATGACAGAGGGTAACCCTCAAAGTTATTGCAACCTCCATGCCAGGACATGCTAGGTACCTGGATTGAGGGTGGGCTCACTCTTGCTGAGTCTCCCTCCAAATGCACCTTGGTATTTCCAACCCTGGTCAGAGACAGGCGTCTCCATGCTCTGCTCCCAGATCCCACATACAACCCAACCCTCCCCATGTGTTGCAAGTGATGAGGCGGAAGGTGATGAGGAGGCTTGGCAGGGTCTGGGGAATGAGTAGCCAAGAACTGCCTGAGGAGATGGACAGGCAGCAGGAGCTGGGATCACACGTAAGCAAAGGTTCCAAGCACCCAGCACATGTTCCATTGTCCCATCGAATTTCAAATTCAAGAGTAAAATTATTCTTAAGAGCTTCAATACAGATGATGCAGATCATTAAACCCCAAGTAGAGGGTCCTTTGGAGTGTGGGGCCCTGTGAGACTGCACTGGCCACATGCTCATGAAATTGGCCATAACTTTAAGAGAGAAAGGATGTTACCTTGTGCTAGAGTAAGAGACAGGGGAAAATAAATCAACCTGAAACATACCTTTGAGATAAACATAATGGCAGCTGGCTATCCATTTGTTATGGATGGTAAAGTGGAGCAAGGTGAGGAAATGAGGGAGAGGAATTATGTGTCACCGTAGAGGTGTACTGTCTGGACCTCCCCTCCAGGACTTTGCTATTCAGGGGCAAGAAGTGCAGTGGGCTGACAGCCTCCAACTGTTGGCACCTTCAGGACCTGCTCATCTTTTTACCATAGTCACGTTTTTTCCACGCGGCCCTCAGCCCGTTGCCAAGACTGACAGGTCAACATCACAGTCTGAGACGCCCCGTGCTCCGCCCCCTTTTCCTTTCACAGGTGTGAGGTCTGCAGAATATTTTCCCTGCCCAATCCTGTTTCCTCCCCCCTTTTATCTTTCTCAGGTATTATCTCTTTATTCCAAAAACCTCCTGCACTTGTAACTGCATCTCAGCATCTGCTTCCCAGGGAATTCAATGTACAGGGTGTCAAAGACGTCTCCTAGTTATCTGTTTTGTGCATCTGCATGGACTCACTGAGATACTGAGAAACAGCAGGTTTATTATGCATCAATTCAAATATCATGAGGCACCGTTTTTGCCAAGCACTATGCTCAGTACAATGGAGAATGCAAATTAATGTTAGATAAGAGCCCTGAAAAGACAAGGCACAGGAAAAATGAACAGATGGCTTTTCCAAGCACCTAAGGAGAATTCTTTGCAAGAGATTAAAAACCTCCAGATGTGGAGGCAGACCATACCTCAAAGTTAAGACAGAAAGTTTTCACTGCCAACTTAGATGTTGCTTCCTGTGTGTGTGTGTGTGCTGAGTTGTATACCTTCTCATCTTGGTAAAAAGTTAATATTTCATAAACCACTAAAAAACCTACCTTGACCTCCAGAAGAGTCTCAAATAGACCCCAACCTTATGTTCAAGAGGTTGCCAAGTCTGCACTTTCCAACAGGCTCTCAGAGGCTGTGCGTGAGTCAGGGCTGGGTGCGGGCCTGCGAAGCAGGCCAGCTGTGCTCCCTACAGGCCCAGCGCCCTGCCCCACCAGGTTTGGTGGGGCGAATTTGAAAAGTCACTCACAAGGACTTGCCTCTGTGATCCAGGGGTGACATCAAAGGATTGATGATCCCACCTGTCAATTCTTGCTTTTATCTGCTTGTTCTTTATGCAGACATTTATAAATGGAGGCTTATGGAGTTAATCAACTCCAAGTAAAATGACCATTCACTATATCTCTGCCAGGTGTTCTAGTGGAACAAAGGGAATTTTTGAATCAAATGCCAAGCTTTGTGGTACTGAATTCAGAAAGCAATACCTGGAATGAGGATTACTTTGGACAGATTCCCTCCTGTACATTCCTCCCAGCATTCACAATTCAATGACCAAGCACATGTCCATCTCCCAGGAATGCTGCTGGAGAAGTGAGATGAGCATTTAGCCTTTCTGCGGATGTGGGCTGGATCCAGCCATCTGCATGTGACTCCTCATTCTCTGATGAGCCAGTCTGTGTTGGCAATGAAATATTTCAACTATGGGTGCTTCCTGGCAGTGGCCCATTAATAGTTAAAATGGGCAGATTAAAGCACTGAGTGGCAGCCAATTGCCTTGCACGCTTTGCACAGACTACTCATAACAAGAGTCTCAGAGTTAGGAGCTTTCTTTACCCACCTTCCCAGGTGACTAGAGTGAGGTCCCAGGAAAAGGAGAGCTGTTGGTCTCTGGGCTTAACTCTCACCTGCATGTCCGTCTGACAAATGCGGGAAGAGAGGATAGATATGCAGGAGGACAGTGTGGCTGGATTGACTAGTCCCCGGGGAAATCTGATGGCCATATTGAAAGAAAACTGTGAATCATGGTCACACAGAGAATTATTAAGGAGCCCGCATTTGTAAAGTTGTATTATTTTATATCCCATTGGACTTATTTTTCTAAACCTAACAAGAGGAAATAGGCATGGGACTTCAAAGTCTCTACCTGTTGTCCCCATAAACTGGCAGCAGGTATGTCAGTCTAATTCACACCAGCACCAGTCACACCAGATGGGTTTTGTACATCTAGACTCTAAAGCTGAAAGATAGCACCCCTGAGAATTCTGGAAACCGTTCTGCTGGGTGCCAGCTCTTCCCACTGGCAGGAACATCATGCTATACAAGACCCTTTCCCCACTCCACAGGTCCGCTCCTAGCCCCGAGCCCTGCATTCATAAACTTAGACCTGGCACAAGAGACACAAGAGAAAGAGAATCAGGCTATTCATCAAATGATTCTAAAAGTCACCACAGTTGTTGCAGAGGTCACCATGCCCGGAGGGCTGTGGGAGACAGACCAGGTGGAGGCCATGTACTAGATAGGGAGATGCTTCACTCCATATTGAGCTGAAAACCGCCATCGTGGTCATCAATTCCATGACTTCCTCTCATCAATAAAGAACCTGAAGTCCAAACATATGATGAGACTGGCACGGCCATGGAGCAAAGCCCCAGCTAGAATCTGGGTGTCCCAGTTCCTGTCCTGCCCTTTCCGGTCCCGCAGGCTGAGGGGCCTGCCAAAGGTGCTGGCAGAACCTGAGAGGAGCAGCTGTGGCAAAGGTCTGCTTTCAGGACCACGACATGGATGGAATGGCTGCCACGCTCGGGAGCAGGATCCCGTCTCCTCTTTCTCATTTGTGATACTCTCCATGACTAATGCCAAGTAACTCCTCTCATGAAATCACTTCCTACTGTCAAGCTTGGGACCATGCTCACAACAAACCAGCTCCATGTGCCAAGCCAGCACAAAAAGGGAGAAGGGGAGAAATATTCAAACAGGCTGTGCATAGCAATGATGGCAGACGAGCAATAAACACAGTAACAGGAACAAAAAAATTGTATAATTTTTTTAGTTCAGCAAACATTCACCAAGTGCCTACTATGTCCAAAGTTTTGTGGCAGGCACGTGTGTGTGGAGTTGGGGCTGGGGTGGGGGTGGGGGTGGTCATTTAAAGCGGACTTGTCAGGCTCTGGCCCTTAGGCGCTCACAATTTCACCAGGGGCAGAGACATTCTCTCCAATAATTGTGCTACGATCCATGGTGTCAAAGTTGCTCGAACTGAGCCAAAAATATCAGTGTGACCCAGTGCTCACTTTTATTTCCTACACCAGCCTGCCCACAACAAAAACTGAATTTCAGAAGCCAACTCCAAGACAAAGACATGCAAATGGCATGGGTGTGGCCACTGCTGGGGTTTTTTTTTTTCCTTTTTTCTTCTCTGACTACACAGAATTTCGTTTCTTTGAGTTTGTTCAGTCCTGGCTATAATAAGCATCTGGCAACCATATGCCTTTTGGTATCATTGGCAACAGAGATCTAGGGCAAGTCCATGTGCATGTGGCTGTCACAGCTTCTTTGAGTCCCCCAGCCCCACCTCTCTGACCTGGCCACTCTCATGACTGTACCAACTGATTCCTGCCAGGTGGCAACAGGTGGCCTGCAGAGACTTGGCTTCTGACACCGAGGTACAGACCACCCTGAATCTTCTAGAGAAGGAACATGAGAGGGAAGGGCCACGCCCCCACCCCAGCTTCCCTGTGGTTAACCAAACCCTCAGCTATTTTTAAGCAGCTACAAAAGCCTGCCCCATGTGTCATCAGAGACTTTACACGTGCCACTACCTTCAATAGAAGACAGTGAATCTGTTGCGCACTTTCTGGGAAATGCTGTTCGTGATCCTGCTCCATTGACGCTCATCCCCTGATTAGAATTGTGCAAGAGTCACAGGCATTGTAGAAGGTCACGCACAGATACTGGGCTTTCCCATTTGCAAACCAACACAGACAGATCCACCTGTTCAGGCTCTATTCAAAACCAAGAATGCAAGAAGTCTGACTGATTTCTGCTTTTGGCTAGAACAGCTACTCATCTTCATTGTCAAAACATACTTTCATCTAGCTCATGAGAGATCCTAGAGAGCCAGGTGAGAAATGATGAATCCTCTGGATGCTGGAACAGAAGCTACTTTTTCTTTGTGCTTGTGGTCAGCCCAACTCCGGGGGCCCCAGCTCCCAGAGCAGCCCTGGAGCTGTGGAGACGCAGGGTTTCATGAAAGGAGGCCAAAACTACACGGCCTGCACACCCTAACCTCACACCTCTGCGGGTGCAGAAGGGGCAGCCCAGCAAGGCCAGCAGCAGCCTATGACTGCTGTCTTTCCCAGGGCCACTCATGGTTTGAACATGTCCCAGAGTTTAAGAGGCTGAATTTTCTGTTAGTTTTTTCTGGGTACTTCTTCCTCTCTGCTTTAGCATAACACATTTACTTGGTATATATTATTTTAAAGCAAATATTGACCCATATCTACCTTGTTCCAGGCACTGTTATAGGCACTAAAGATGATGTCACTGCCCTTCAAAGAATGTGGATTAAAAATTATAGCCACTTGATGTGTATATAACATGTGTGGCAGATAAACAAACAATAAATAAGCAATCAAATAAATTAAAAATCATATAATAAGAGTCCTACGTGAAGGAGTGTGAGTACCAATGACATTTGAGCAGTGCCTCTGATGAGTACTGTGTGGGACGTTTATACACTCACTGACGTCCTCAGGGAAGTCCTCTGGGATATGTAGCATTAGCTTCGCTTGCAAATAAGAAAACTGAAGTTCAGATCACACAGCTCCAAAATGGTAGAGTTCAAAAACACACCAGGATGCTGTGGTGAATCACTACAGATGCCCTCCACTGACTGAGCTGTTTCTCATTCCAGGAGCAGGGTACCTGGGCCCAGGGGCAGCAAGAAAGCAGGGACATCACTGGACCTGAAATCAAAACAGAGGGGTCAAAACCTGTCTCTGCTGCCCATGAGTTATATGGTCTTGAGCCAGAAACTTAATTTCTTTGAGTCTCAAATTTCTGTCCAAGAAATAAAAAGTGCTGCTATTTACCTTGGACGGATCATTGGAAGGAGGGAGACAGGGACCCAAATGAGACCTGCACTTCACTACAACCATGCATGACCTAACAGAGTTACAGCTGAGAAATGCATCACCATTCAAACACCGTGAAAGGCATGTTGGGAGCGCCTAGATGGGAGCGCCTACTACATATCTTGCATATATGGTCTAGCCCATTGCTCCTAGGCTACAAGCCTGTATAGCATGTTACTGTACTGGATACCGCAGGCAATGGTAACACAATGGTAAGTGTTTGTGTATCTAAACAGAGAAAAAGCACATAAAAATACAGTATAAAAGACAAAGTGTGTGTTTGTATACTGCATACACGAAACGTGTTAGGGAGCAGGAGAAGGGAGGTGCCATTAGAGGTAGAGTTGACATCAGGAGGGGAAGCAGAGAGGGAAGGGAGAGAAGGGGAGGAAAGAGAGAAAAAAATAAGTGGAGGGAAGGGAAGTGGGTGTGTGCTGCAGGAGTGTGTGCGTTCATGTAGTGTGTGTGTGTGTGCACTTTATGCACACGTATGCACGTGCACAGGGGCAAGCAGGAGCAGTCCTGGCCCACACAGGGTAGGCACAGAACAGGTAGGCAGCAGGCTGGAGCCTCCTATTCACACCAGCCAGAGCTGGCAGTAAATCCACCACCGTACTTGGGGCCAGCCTTTTCTTTCAACATTGTGAATGCACTTTTTGCTTACAACCCATCATCATCTCCTGGAGCCACCGGGAGCACACCGGTTGTCATTGTGCAGTGCCTGACTGTATGTGGAAAGAGGTTCACGCATTACAGTGTGTTTTTAAATAGATTCTATGTAGCTTTATGTTTTTAATTCTTATTAAAATTAAGAACAAAGTATGTCTCTTGGCTACTAATTTAAACCTTGCTCATATTTCTTGTTTTGGGGGAGAAAATTAAAAGCCTGACAGATCACCATGATCGCCATGACACCGGCGATCCCCTAAAGTGAAGCCTGATGTGCACATAAGGTGACAACTCCTCTCCCGTGGCCTCCCAGGACTTTAGGGAGCAATAAGGAACTTTCCTCGTTAACATTCAACGTTCCGCACAATACATAATTTGCTATTTAAAGTCTCCGTCCTCATGGGGACATGACAGGCTCATCTTGCCAACCACTTTGTAATTGAACGCACCGAGGCTGCTCGGTTAAATAAAAGGAGACAACCAGGAAAGCTGTTGGCTGAATACTCTCCATCCCTGTGGACTGCACAACCTAAATGTTTTATCACACTTAAGAGGGATAATACTTACCCCCCAGAATGAAAGGGTACTGTTTGGAGCATGAGGTGTGGGAAGAGAGATTAGCGTGAGAGGCAGGAAAATGTTAAAACACCAAGCCACAGAGAGGAAATGAAATAACCTCCCCACCTCTTATCCTTGAGTGCTTTCAAGGACCGTCTGGGGCCAGCAGCCTCAGGAAACGCCAAGGCTGCTGCATGCCTTCACCTCTGGGCTGTTTTTTTTAACTGCCCTTCATTAAAGAGATCTTTTCCATCAGCTTTATCATCTCTCTCTTGGCTCTCAATCAGGTTGAGTCAGACCTAAAACACTTACTTTTCACAAAGCCTAACCAATCTTTTGTCTAGACACATATGTTTCCGAGCAAAACTCTGTGACCCTGGTCAAGGGAGACGCAGTTCGACATGTGGACTCTGCTGTCCAACTAAACATAATGGACACAGAGGGAGAGTAGAGGAGACGGAGAAAGAGGGAGGAGCTGGGAATAAGGTGACAGCATGTCAGGTGGGCCATTGCAGGCCCTTTGAATTCTCTCTGAAAAATGTAAGGGGACCAGTCCGGAGATCCCTGAAACTGGGGCTAGTTGCAAAGGCCCCAGGCCCTTTGTTCGTCCTGCTCCCTCTGCCTAGAACACTTTGTTCTTCATCTCTGCTTCCTCTTTCCCTGGTCAAGTTTTATTTACGATTCAAGTCATACTAAAAGTAACTTCCTCAGAAAGGCTTTCCCTGGGCCCCCAGGCCAGGATGTCAACGTCACACCCTCTCATCACACCCTGTACTTGGTCACTGCAGCTTCCATAGGTACTCCACTTAAATTACAATATATGTGCGTGCCTGATGGAAAAGGACTGCCCACAAGTCATTAGTTGGGCATTTTGTCAATCATCTTATAATTACATAGCTGTAATTTTAAGCAGCAATATTACACACACACACAAAGAGTGTGTAATTATTATTAAACTAACAATGTTATCTCCCTCACTAGATTTTAAGCTCCTTGAGGGCAAGGACTGTTTGGGCCTGTATATAATTGGATGCCCACTATACCTGATACATAACTGCGGGTCAAATATGTGCTGAATAAGCATGAGATTGTCCATAAGAGGCTCTGGTAACAAGAGGAAAATTTCAAGGGGTAAGACATCCAGAGGGTAGTTCGTATCGGTGGAGGCTGAGCAAGCAATGTTCTGATTCCCCATTTAAGGTTGCCCAAGAGCTCCTAGTGTGGAACCAGTGCCCAGGTCCCAAGGCATCTCTGAGCACAGAGCCCCTCTGAAGTCTTATTCCACTGTTACCTTTAGGAGCAGGTGGAAAAAAGAAACTTGGAAGCCAGCTCCCTGGCTGTAGTGCACATTCCCTTTTGAAAACAAAAAGTGTTCTTTGGTCATTTCAGAGAAATGTGAAATTCATTTGCATCTGAAAATAGCTCATTGTTCAGGAAAAATTGCTGAGTAGTGAATCAGGAGATTGTTCTTGCAGGCTGAGTCATTCATCCACATGGTGGATGCGATGCTGCATCAGCCACGTTTTCATGAAGTTCTACCACTAAACTACCAAGATAGCGCATGTTTCTGTGTAGGTCTGGTCCCTTCAGAGGTATTGTCAGCTCTTTGAACGCAGAGAGAGTCTTGTGCATAGCCTGCCGTAACCCCTGTGTCGATGATGAAGTCTGGGCACAGAACAATCGCTGACGAGATGGATAGATGCAGTGAGTCAAGATGTCCTTAAAAGGTCTTCCATTAAACTTAAAATGGTACCCTTTACTCCACCTCACAGGGCATAATTTCCTTTTGGGGGAAAAGCCTGACAAAATGGCTTTCAGGGGCTTGGTCTCTGGGCACTGGCCTTATTGCAGGAGAAATCCTTGCCTTCCTCCCACAACATATAGCTCAGCTCAGTAAGTCTCCCTTGCCCTGCTCTCTCTGCTCCGCCCTCTGCAAACTCTCCCTCCCCCTTCTTGCTCTTCAAAGGGGTATCACGAGGAGCACCTCCTCCTCCATATGGTGCTCCCTGCCAGAGTCCTGCCAGATGACTATATTTTCCTGGTCATGAAGCAGCCCCCATGTCCAACATCTTCTTGGGTAAGTATCTATATAAAGAAAGCAAATAATCTCATGCGTACACTTCCATTTATAGACTGTCAGAGTCAGCACTCTGGGGAGTTTCATGAGCTCAGTGGAAGTGTTTAATAGAATCCTACATTATAAGATGCTTTTAAAAGTCTCTTGGTTTAATCGACATTCTCAGCCCACACACCAATGTCCAAGCAATGAGACAGCCAAGAGCCTTGAGCACGGGTGACCTCAGCTAATGTGCTGCTGGTGCTGGGGTGGTATCCTTCAATTTTCAACGTTTTCACTTGGTTCCAGCTTAATTTCTCTTGAATTCACTTATTTTAAGGCCTTGGTTTGTGGTGTTTTGCACTGTCAGTTATGTTTTCATAGAAATAAGCAAGCTGAGGAGACTTAGGCTGGTGTCTACAACCATTTGGAGGTAGAGCCCAAAGACCAAGAAGTATGGAGAGGATCTTTGAGAAAATCCAGCAAGCTGGGCAAATATGGGCCAGATCCAATGATTAAACTCCTCTGAGAATACCACTCAGCACAGCGGCCAATGGCTTACTTGCTAACACCTCCATATTCTGGAAGAGTGAGAACGAAGATGAAAAGAAAGTATCCTCTTAGCAGCCCTTGGGGCCACCAGCATTGGGGGAAAGGGTCCTTCTTTCCTTCACTCAACACAACACTATTTAGTGCCAACAATATACTCACACTATAAAAAACACCAAATACTATACTCGCCCATTGGGTCTGTCCTCAAGTATGAGCACACTGTGTGTTCAAAGGAAATTAACAAAGTGTTTACAATCTGGCCTCCTATATCTAGAGAACATTGTGAATATTGTCATTTTCCCACACTTCAAGTAAGGAAAGTCAGGAGAGAACAGGTGGCCTCTCAGATTGGTGACCTTCAATTATATTCCATAGTGTTCACCACATCCGCGGGAACAGATGTAGTCCTTTATTCTTGTTCTGTGAGCAGCACGCATGCACCATTTAGTTAAACCATTCCATATGGCAGTGTCTCCTTTGGCTCAGAGCCCCTGTTGATTCCTAGGATGAGTGAATATACAAATGGAATGCTTATGGGTGCTGCCGTATAAGATAGCTCAATAAAGCTGACTTTGTTTCCCTGCCTTTAGCATGTGCAGGAAGAATTCTCTCTTCCCTACTGTGATTGGACAGGAACCTCACGTGTCAAGTGTCAGCATCCTCCCTTCACTCACAGGAGGTACCACAGAGTGATGGGCTACTTTGGGCAGAGTCTACACACCTCCAAGCAGGGGAACCAAGTGACAGGCTTGGAGGGAGTCAGGGAGGAGCACTGACCTGGCCACTCCATCACATGATCACATTTCATCTTCAAAAGGATCCCAAGCAGGTTTCATCTGTATTTTGCCCATGAGAACATTGAGATTTAGAAAAATCAAGTAACTTCTCCAAGTTCACACAGATAGAACATGAGTGAGAATCTCAAACTGAGGCTTTTTGATTGTCAAAGTCTTCGTTTTTCCCTGAGAAAATGAGATCAGGAGTCAGAAGACTCTTTCAACCTATGTTTCAAACTTAAGAGGCCTGGGAGGGAAGCAAATTGGAAGAGCATGTTGGCTGTTTACCCAAAACTTCTCCCAGGCCCTCTGCGTGGCCACCAATCTATCACAACAAACTTCTGGGCTCCTGAAACTTTGCCTTAAAAATGTGCTAGGGATACAAAAGCCACATAAAAACTAAATCCTTTTTTTTTTGTCCACTTTTAAAATAGTCTTTTGCTTTAGTATGGCATGTATGTGCGTGTATATGTGTGTGAGAGACAGAGAGAAGGAGAGAGAGAGAGAACGCTGAGAGGAATTTTTAAAATGTCAACATTCCTAGTAGTGTTGGGAACCCGAACTCAACAGTCTGAAGTCAGTGCCTGAGAATCAGAAAGGCAGGCTGACCACAAAGTGACCAGAACAGGGTCCCTTTTTAAATTGATGTTGCTCATGTCCCTGGGAGAATACAAAACACAAAATCAAACAAAAACTATGGCTTGGCAACCACTCTGACTTTTGAGAGGATTAAATAAATAAGAGTTTGGGTCAGAGAAAGCAAGTGGTCATTTTCAGAGTTTTGAGATCAGCAGGACACATTCTGAGATATTTTAGCAGGGCTTAGAGCTGGAGGCTTGCAAATTAAATAGAGAAAGACAGTTCCCCTTGCCCCGGTGAATTCTGCAGGGGTGAAAACTTAAAAAGAAAACAAAACGGCATTCCTCTTCACTGGTAAAAAAGGAGCCAATCGACAGAATTAGGTAGCTAGGCCACTGGGGTAAGAGTTTTCAGTATATCTTTCCATTCCCCAAGCCTCCACTTAGAAGATGCCACTGGTTAACCTCCTCTGTAGACGAGGCAGGTCCCTGCTGTGCGGGCTGAGCCTCCCAGTTCACATCAGACAGTCTCTCACTAGGGTCTGGAACTCAGGGCCACAGAGGGGCCATTGAGAAACCATCCAAGGCAACTTATGTTCCCTCGTGGACTTGGCAAGCTCTGAGATTCACCTCTCAGCTTGACCTGAAGACTACAGCTTCCTCCATGAACTTTAATTCCCCTCTCCCCAACTCCCTCCCACCACAGGCCCCAAACAGACCGGCTCAGACACCCACATCAAAGAATTCCTTTTATTGAAAGTAGCAAGGCTGCTCCTTTTGGCCCCTCTACCATATATGGCTTAGGAGAGGAAAGGCGGGAAGGAAAGCGCCTCGAATATTTGCTATGTTCACTCTGAAAGGGCACCCTGTTTGCAGAAGAGGTTATCTTGTATCCACACACTCTGTTTTCTCTGGGCCTGAGGCAGGAGTTTGATGAGGGGAGCCTGGGTCCCTTTTAGTACCACAGAATGATGCTTTTCTGAGGGGACCTGTGACAAAATTAATATTTTAAAAATTGTATTCTCCCAAGACACATCTGAAAGAAGGAGTTTGCTCAGAAGGAGTCCTAACCATCTTGAACAGATTGAGGGACCAAAGGGTTGCCTGTTTGCTCTTCTATGTGCGATGTAAAACAGCAGAGAAAAACATGACAGTTATTCTATATTAGAGTGCCAATCTCTGCAAACAATGGTGATAAGACATCAAGCCAAAAACAATGAGGCTCCTCTCTCTGAGGAAGCTCCTGGATCGATCTTTGTTCCCCTCACCCCCTGCCCCCTCCCACCCCCATGCCTTTAACCTATATGGAATGAGCACATAGAAAGGATTCAATGAAGACTTGTTGAATTTAAAGGAACTGGAATCAAAGCATAGCCACACATTTCCAAGAGGAAAATAAACATCTCATTCCTCATCCAAAACCACAGAGACATGCACTACAAAAGCACCTTAGAAAACACATACATAAATCACTCAATATGGCATGGTTCTCAGTTTTGCTAAATTCTCAGTGGGTGTGCCCCTTTCCTGTCAGGATTTCCTAAATAAAAATGAAAGCACAAAAATGCCCAACCATTTCTGATTCTTCCCTTGCGGGGAGAAAGGCAAAAAAATAATCTTTGAGTTCCCTCTTCGGGTGGCATATCCTAAAATTGTGACTTATGAAAGCCAAGATGCCACACAAACCTTTGGACACATCCCTAGGCTCAGTGTCTTCCACGCAGCTGCTGAAAATAACATTAAAAGTGTGAAATATAGTTATGTATAAAACAAATAAACTTGTAATTAAGAATGTTTTTTTTTGTCATAAGTAAACTCACTTTCCTCCAAAATGTTTTCATACACCTGAGATCCAAGCTTCTATCCTTCCCCTCCTGGTACCAGTGAGCATTTATATCATATGGTCAGTATGAGGAGTTTGCCTATCTTCTAATTTAATAGTTAAGATCAATCTTGTTCAAGCAAAGAACCAACTGAAATCCTAACATTTTAAATATTTTTATTGATACAATTGTCAAAATACTTCTGATTCAAGATAAGCAAAATGCAATAAAAACCTATTCCATTAAATGTTCTTGCATACAACTTTCCCTAAAAGTGAGCAGTGTTACCCTTGGCTGGGTAGCTCAGTTGGCTGGAACATCATCCTGTACACCAAAAGGTTGTGGGTTCAATTCCTGGTCAGGGCACATACCTAGGTTGCAGGTTCCATCCCCACTGGGAGTGCATATTGGAGACAACCAATCGATGTTTCTCACGTCTCTCTTTCCCTTCCTCTCTCTCAAAAATCAATACAAAAACATGTCCTTGGGTGAGGATTAAAAAAAAGTGAATAGTGTTAAAAGACCCTAAATGGTCAGCAAACTACAGTCCACAGACTGAATGCAGTCAGCCACATGTTTTTGTGAATGAAGTTTCACTGGGACACAACCACGGCCATTCATTTGTGTGCACATTGTCAGGCGTGCACATTGTCAGACATGCATGTTGTCAGGTGTGCATTGTCAGGTGTGCACATTGTCAGGTGTGCGCATGTCAGGTGTGCACGTTGTCAGGTGTGCACATTGTCGGGAGCTGTGTTCAGCTTACAACAGCACAACTGAGTAGTTGCCACAGAGACAACACTGGCCCCACAAAGCCTCAGCGTTTACTATTTGGCCTTTTGCAGTAACAGCTTTTCAACCTCTTGTCTCTACTGTTTCATAGAATTCATTTTCAAGTAAGCGGTCTCTGGTTATTTATATTTACCTGATATGCCTCATGCCTGGGAAGTGCTTAAAATTGCAACTAGTTTTTATAAAGACAGAGAAGACATTTGATTTTCATTTTCAAGGAAAGTTATTTATTATCTATTCTCAAGTCAATATAGAGATCACAGTTTTAAAAGACAGCCTAAAATGTTTGCTCAGAAAGGGTGGTGAACTTTCTCCTGCCTACATCTATTATGTTGGGTGAGCCTGGGAGAGAGCTCAGAAGTAGAACACTTACAGGCAAAGACTATAGATCTAAAATAGGCTCCTGAGCACAAGGGTGATCAGATAGGTGGCAAGTCCCCAGAGCAGTGACTTGAAGCCAAGACACCTACCTTTACTGATTCCCTCTGACAGAACAGATGCTGCCTCACCACTCAGACTCTATCCGCACACATCTCATGGGTATATTCATCAGGCGTAGCTTAACTACTGGAGCAGAACTCAAACCACACAGCTAAGCATCAGCAAGGCTGGTATACACGGAAGCCCCTCAGTGTCTTAGACCCCAGCGCCCTCCGTCCTGCTGCTCTGCATTCCTAGGCTGTTGCCCCCCTTCATATGACCCAACATGGCCCCCCCCGCCCACTTGCATTAGTTCAGTAGGATGGAAGGGTCTGGGCAGTGAAGAAGTATCAGGGGCCAGGACTGAGTCACTTGGCCACAAGGACCTGCAAGGGAGGTTGGCAAAGGTAATCTTTTATTCTGGGCAGCCATGGCCTAAGTGAAATTCAAGCACTGAATTTCACTGCTTGAAGGACTGGAATCAGGGGACAACTAACACCCTCTTCTATAAGAAAGAAATATAGCCTCAGTATAGATAAGCTTAACAAATTATGTCTTGAGGACAAATGTGAACTGGAAGAAGAAATAACAAATTCTCTAAAGGGAAAAAGGAGACACCACCAGATTTGGAAAAAATACTTAAAAAAGAAGAGAATGGGCCCAATGAGACACTTCCCCAAACTTCTCCTGGGACCAACACCACCCCATAGAATTAGTTTCAAAGTTTATGCAGTCCCTAGACTGGCTTCAGATCAAAGGTCATGACCTTACTACTAAAATCCAGACTGTGTCTGGTGTTCTGCCATCATGTGATGTCCTGCTCTGAGTCTGTATTAAGAAGCGCCAACGCAAGGCAGAACCACCAGGAAGCTCACTTGCAAAGGCATCTTTCAGGATAAAGCACAGCTACTGCCTAGCCAGAACTCGCTGAGAGCCCCATGCACGCTGCAAATGGGAAACAGCAGGAGAGAGGTGAGCAGACGTGCTCCCCCCACAGCCAGAGTGCAGCGCCTGCCCCAGATGAAAGGAAGGAGAAATGAATGCCGACACCTGTGACAAAGAAAGGCGTACAGGCTGACCCCGTGTTCCCTTTCTTTTAGGCTTCCTCCAAGCCACTGCTTGTCATTTTGAAGGTTTACTTGTCCAGCCAAACACAGGCAGTGCTCAAGCCATACCAAAAAAGAAAAAAAAAAAGGATCCAAAAATGAAGTCCACCTTTGCCAAAGGGAGTTGTCTGTCATTTGTGGCAAAAGGCACTGGTGCTGCCGGTGCTCTCCAAGTGGAAAAGAGAAAACAAACAATTCTATTAAAACACGGGCAGAGGAACGCAATGGATACTTCTCCAAGGAGGACATACAGATAGCCAACACACGTATAAAAAGATGCTCAACATCACTAATCATCGTGGAAATGCAAACCAAAACCACAACGACACATCATCTCACACCTGTCAGAAGGGCCAACATCAATAAGTGAACAAACAACAGTGTTGGTGAGGAGGTGAAGGAAAGGGAACCCTCGTGCACTGTTCGTGGGAATGTAAATTGGTGCAGCCACTGTGGAAAACAATATGGAGTTTCCTCAAAAAATTAAAAATAAAACTACTATGTAATCTACCAAATCCACTTCTGGGTATATACCCAAAGGAAACAAAATCACTACCTCAGAGAGACACCTGCGCCCCCATGTTCATTGCAGTGTTATTTATAGTAGCTAAGACATGGAAACAACCTGAGTGTCCGTTGACAGGTGAATGGATAAAAAGGCAGTGTGTATACATCACGGAATTCTATTCAGCCATAGAAAAGCTGCCATTTGTGACAACCTAGGTGGACTTGGAGGGCATTGCGCTAAGTGAAATAAGTCGGACAGAGAAAGACAAATACTGCATAATCTCACTTATATTATGTGGAATCAAAAGAAATATATAATATATAATATTATATATATATATATAATATTAGAGAGAGAGAGAGAGAAGGGGGGAGACTGCAGATCATGTTGTATACCTTAAACTAATATAATGTTTTATGTAATTATATCTCAATAAAACTGGGGGGAAAGAGTAGAAAAATAAAGGTAATATGGATTTTTAAAAACAGAAAGAAAAGAAAAAGAAATTTATTATCCAGCTTTTCCACCTCTGACACTTAGAGAAAGGAGGCCTTGTTCATAGCTCCTGGGAGGAGATCTCTGCAAATGCAGAAAGAAGGGAGACACAGTGAAGGCCTCTTTTCCCAGGTGTCATAAGTACCTTGCCTTGTCACACTGGCTTCCCGAGCGCCTGCTGTATGCTCAGAGAGGGAGAGGTGTGGTTGTGCAGTTCTTGATGTCCCCTGCAGCGCTCACCAGCCATGGAGCTCAGAGAAGATGGCCAAGCAGGAGAAGGACTACATCCATCAACCACTACCAGAGAGAAGCTACAACCAAGACCAGCTCTTGGTTAAATCTTAAAGTCTGCTTTTAATTCTCACTCACATTTCCTTTCAGCATCCTCTGCCCCACGTGTTGTGTCCTTTACCAAAAAATTCCCAAACTGCTTATCAAGCACTGCGCCCACGCATCCTGTACCAGCACTGCCTCAGTCTAGACGTCCCTCAACATCTCCCGCTATTAAAATGTACTCTCTGTGCCCTTCATTTCACCGCAGGAGAATGATGTTAGAAAGGAGCTGATAAAGCACTTCCCTGAATAACTCTTGGGTCAAAGAGGAAATCAAATTTGCAGTTTTAGAGTTTTTAGAAAAAAATTATATTGACAAAGCTACATATCAAAATGTATCGTGTGCAGCAAAACCTTTTTTAGAGAAAAGCCATGGTTTTATAAATGCCTTAAATATTAAACAAGAAAGAATGAAAATAAGTAGAAAAATATCAATAAACAACTTTAGGGAGGAGAAAAGGGATATAACTATAGCTGAGAAATAATAATACTGTAAGGCAATACTATGTTTAATTCTATGCTAATACATTTAAAAGTGGCAAAATATTATAAAACTTTCCAGAACACTTAAATGGACAAAAAAGTTCATTTGAAAAGTGGAATAATTGGGGGAAAGCATGCATTTGGAGGGAGGACGAACACACAGCGTGACCTGCTGTTGTAATATTAAAACAACACAAGGGTGGTGCAGGGCGCACGGTGCACAGAATTGCTTTAGATGTTGTTTTTCTTCTCAAGGAGATCCCATTCTGTTAAGGGAAACAGACATAAAAATAAATGTTTGCTAGAGGGTAATGCTATTATAATAAAAATGTGAACACAAGGTGCTCTGAGGACGCAGGAAGGGTTTCCTGCTCTCCCTCCGGGGAAGTATTGACACATGAGCTGGGCTGGTGGTTCTCTGGTGGGTAGGGGTGACCCCAAGCTCAGGGAGGGGTCCAAGAATATGTTGCTTTGAAGAAAAAGCAGGATTGTTGAGCTAGAGCACAGCACCCACAGGGGACTCTAAAGGATAGGCAGCCAGAATAGGAATCTGTGGCCAGATTGTGAAGAGATTTGGATATTTGGGGGAGGCAGGGGGTCCAGGGGTTTAAAAAAAATTTTTTTTGAAAGTTTAGATATCCAAGGTCCATGCTCAGATGTTGAGATTTGCTTTGCAGTTAATTTAAGGTCATAACCAGGGTCAAAAGCCACTTTTGCAGGCCATGGGTCACTACTGAAACAAACATATTATGTGATTGTGGCTATGTTTCAGAAAAGTTACTCGGGCAGTTGTATGGGAATGGAAGAACCAAAGCCAGACAGGAGAGCATACTTGTCTACACTGTCACCACAAGCTAATGGCAGAGTCCCGCCTGGAGCACGTGCCTCCCACAGGACCAGACAGAATCTCTGAGTGAGGGCAGGCAATGCCTAAAGTCATATCAGTTACACAGCAACCATTCACCTTGGAAGACAGAGCATGACCACCTCTCACTGCAGAATAATCCCCATAAAGTCTTAAGTTGGTGAACACTTTCTATAAAGACAGAGGACAAGTAAGGACAAGTAAAGAGGACCACCCTTTCTATAAAGAAAGAGGATCAAGAAGTTTAGCATGGAGACATCTGGAGATCCCACTCAACAGAATCTTCATGCTTACGTAACGGGCTGCACAAAACAGGATCCTCAAAGTGATATGAGCGTGTGGGCACGATGGATATGAATCTCTAAAACTGCTTCTTTTCCTCTCCTGAGAGGCCTGGGTCATTCAAGTAAAACTATGTGTATGTGCGTGTACATGTGCGCGTGTGCTGGTGCACATGTGTTCTGTGCACTGTTGAAATTCCTGATGTGATTGGAGAAGTGCTTCAGAAACCCAACAGACTGGTTCTCTAACCTATTTCCATAAATGGTAGAAGAGTTGGGATCATCAAATTCTATTGTATTCAGTACTTGGCTTCATACTAGGTACACAGGACCTACGAGAGGTTTTACAATATTGACAAGACAGTATCTTTTCACTTATTTTAAATTTCGGTCAGATGGATCAAGGATGTTGCCCTGAAAATAAACTCTTTTATTGCTGATAAGCTTGGCAGCCAGTTCCCTTGCTAAACCCAAGATATGAAAGAAACTATAGGGAATAACAGTGAATATAGTTGTTTCAGAAGGGCAGAAAAACAAAAGGAGAGGGAGAGAAAGGAGGAGAGAGAGAGGGGGAAGCAGTTTGCCTCTTTTGGCATTTCCCTTTTCATATTCAGTATTGAAGAACTACATATTTCCCAACACGATGTTGATGGTAACAAATACGCAAAGTCAGAGAAGACATAAAGACAGTGATTCCAAGGTGATCCTAGACCTAGGCCCAAATTCGGTCCTCCAGGCTCAGACTCTCATCTCAGTGTGGTGACTAATAATCCTACTATGAGGATGTGTGGTTAGTATCGATGTGGGTCCAGAAGAAACACGAATCATCCAACACTCCTGGAATCCCTGCGGTGAGAGTCTGGACCTAGAATATCACGATAGCCGTATTCATAAGAACTTTAAAAACATAGGGCCCAAGAGGTTCTGAGTTTGTGGAGGTTAAGAGTCAATAGTATTCAGCAACATGGGAAGTGCAAGGTAAGCTCAAATTCAACTAAGGCTCTGTTTACCCCGTTCTACCTGGTGGGAGTCCTCAGTGTTCCTCCCACTCTTCCTCAGTGTTCCCCAAAGCCAGGTTTATCAGTTATTCTTCTGCCCGTAGCCAGCCATTCATGTGATGCAACCAGGATGATTTTAGTGCAATTAATCTATTTTTAGAAAACTGACTGAATAATGTCCTACGGCTTTTGAAAACCACACCTGTCACTCTCCACCTCAAAGACTCCAAATATGTATTTACCTTGACTCCCCCTCATTTCTGCTGCTCTTCAACATTTCTTCTTAATGATGCTATGCTATGTAGATGGGCAGAAATATCTCGGTTCAAATTCTGCCTCCTTCACTTATGAATGTATAATCTAGAAAAAGTTACTTACCCTCTCTACACCTCAGTTTCCTCCTCTATAAAATGAGAATACCTACTGCATATATTTCTTTTTTAAAAATATTTTATTTATTTATTTTTAGAGAAAGAGAAGGAGAGGGAGAGAAACATCTATTGGCTGCCTCTTACACAGTCACAGCATGGGACCTGTCCTGCAACCTAGGCATGTGCCCTGACTGGGAATCAAACCAGCGACCTTTTGGTTCGCAAGCCAGCACTCAGTCCACTAAGCCACACCGGCCAAGGTTGCATAGGTTTCTTTTCAAGGATCAAGTAAGATTTTACATGTGAAACACTTGCATGCCTGGCCTCTGCTAAGTGCTTACCTGTGAATGTTATGACTATACATCAATGGTTTTCAAATTCTAATGGATATGAGAATCATCTAGAATTTGTTGAAATGCAGATTCCTAGGTGCCAAACCCAAATACTCTGATTCATTAGGTACAAGAAGAGTTCCAGGAATCTTCCTTTAAAGAAACTAGATCAGATGTTCTAGTTTAAAGAAACTAGATCTGAAGGTTTATAAATTATATTCTGAAAAATTCTCCTATAAGGGTCGCTTCCTAAACAAATACTTCACTGGCCCAAAGGGGCAACAAGTGGCCAAGTTGCCTCTCAGAAAGCCCATGAGACCCCTAAAGTATCCTAAAGTATTCTTATTGAGAAAGACAGATTCTAACAGTAAGAAAATAGCTGAAGAGGCAACAGCCCAGGGATTTTTGAGATCTTTCTCCACAGTCATCAGCGAGAGCTGGGAAAAAGGGTACTAGTTTCATTCTATCTCTTTCATTTAATCAAGTTATTTTGTTATGTTGCTATCGGTTTCCAGGAGCCCAGCTTAATCCCAATCTGCCCATTATGTTGACATTTCATGTCTCAGTGGAGAGGACATTTACTGCTTTCCCAGTGGACAGTGTGCCAAGAGCAGAGTGCTCATTTCCAACTTCGGATGCACATTCCATCTGGAGCATCAAACTCCATTAAGACAGATCCTGCTGCTGAGGCTCGGCGGGAACTGGGGCGCATGTGTCTTCCATCATCTTGGTTTCTCTCCCCTCTCCCAAGAACTACAGAGCTGCATGGGGAGCTTTGTGCTTGGAATGGCACCATTCAGAGCCCTAACCACAAGTGGGGCAGAGACCTAGCAAAAGAACCCAGGAACAAAAATTCAAAGTGGTGATGTAGAAGAGGGGGTCTGACAAGCAGGAACCCCAGAGCAAAGTGACATTGCCTGGAATGAGAAGCCTTGTAAGCAGCTCCCTCTGGACAGTAAAGTCCCTAAGTTGTGGTCCCTTCTATTCTGCAGAGCAAATTAGAAAAATACCCCTTCCCTGGGGACCTCTGAGGGATGCGAGTGATTTGGATTCCTGCTGTCTTCTGCTCTTTGCTGTGGTAGAAATGGCCCCAAACTCAGCTTCCTGGCAGAATTTTATCTGTCCTATCCAATTTCCTCAGTAGTTGAACCACCAAGAGACCCTGCCCGCTGACCCTGTCCCTGCCTCACCTCCAAGGGTAACTGTAGTTGTATCCCTTCGTGTCCTCATTGTGCTTGGTTAACCCAGCTATAAACCAAAGTGAATCATGAAATATTTTACCAAAGCACACTAGAACACACACACAGAACAAGAGGCACTAAGAATTTTTTTAAATTTTGTCCTCCTTTTGGTTGTCCATATTTTTATATTTATATAGACTTGCTAGTGCTTCTATTTAAAATACTTTAATTAAAAATTTCAAAGTTAAAGAATGAGCTAGCATAGCACAATGATTAAGAACACAGGCTTTAGAATTATGGGTTCAAACATACCTCTGGCGTTTACCAGCTCAGCATTTTGGGGCAAATTATTTAACCCCTTTAAGCCACCATTTCTTCTTCATCTGAAGAATAAAGACAGTATTAATACCCATCTAATAGGATTGTTACAAGAAATAACTAATACAATCTCTGTAAAGTACTTACATAATAAGTACTCAGTAAGTTATACTGGTTTTATTCATGGTGGCATGCCCCCTTCATATATGAAGATACACCTGTCAAGTGGACACTCACAGACTTGCAGTCCCAAAAGCAGGACCATTAGTCTAGTGCACCCAGTCCCCATACACATGTGCACACAATTTCTTTGCTGAGTCCCATTTCAATGACAGCACCCATGTGTGGGAGGGTGGAAGAGGCCAAGCATGAGATGTGTTGGAAAAGTTGCATCTCAGGAGCCAGTATAGGGCTTGGGCCCATGACTTTGGCCTCATTTAGACCTCAAGCCAACAAGCATCAGGCAAGCAGATACTGTCAGCAGCAGTTGCCTAGAACCTTGGCTCTGGAGATGGGTTCTATTGGGTTCTGTATCTCCACAGCCCTGGAAATCTTCTGGAGATAGAAAGGATCCCAAGTACTTTTGGTGATTAGCAGTCATGTTAATGAAATAGATAACACACACACACACACATGCTATGTTTCACTGACCAGCATTTTTGGTGTCCTCCTTCTTAAAAGGGACATGGCGCCCCAGGAGATATTGTGTTCTCATAATCAATCAGGTCTCCCACCATGTGGCATCTCCTGTTTTTCCTCCATTTTTCTACATTATCCCCTATCTGTGGGGTTCTTCTCTGTCCACTCGGGTCCTCTGTGCTTTCTGTTGAGCACCTCCCTGGAGGACCACCCCCTCCCTCTGAGTGCTATTGGGACCAATATGTTGACATTCTGAAGTCTCCAAAGCATATCCTCTGGGGTCCTCAGTTCACAAAAGCCACACTGTATTCCACACAGAAGTAGGACCTATACCTCTTCTGTGGACATCCTTGCCCTGCTGAGTACCAACATAATAGTGTTGTACAAAGATGTCTCCCAGAGAGCTTCATAAAGTCCTCAGGTTTCAACCTCCATTCCGTTTGTCTAGAACTCGGATAGTACCCCATGAGAGGCTGGGCCACTAAGCCAAGCAACAGTGCAAGTTACTCAGAACTCTCCTTCTTCCTTCTCATGGCCAGTAGACTAAATCTCTTTCACCACATCAAGTGCATCTAACCTACTCTCTCTTTTTTAGGATAAGTTTTCTCCTAGGAGGCTCATCCACCACTCATGCAAATATATTTCTACAGGTCCTGCACCTTTGGGAGTCCTGACATATCTCAAGAAGTAAACATAGCTTAAGGGCAAGCTGGAACCACCCTGTGTACTAACAGAAATGAGCTTTCCTGGCTCCCCTGTTTCTCTTCTGATTTCTAGAGCTCTGAATCTGAACTCTATAAGTGAGAAAATAAAAAGACCCCTGATATTCATTACCCCCAAAGCCCATCATTTTTAAAAAGTTTTTCAAAACTTATTATTTTTATCGTGGTATAATTTACATTACATAAACTTAACCCTTTTAAGTGTGCAGTTCAATGGCATTAAGCACATTTGCACTGTTGTACAACCATCATCACTATTTATACCCAAAACCTCATCCCCATTCAACACTAACTCTCCATTCCCCGATTCTCCCAGCCTCGGCAGCCCCCATTCTACTTTCTGTCTCTAGGAATTTGATGACTCTGGTACCTCACCTAAGAGGATCAAACAGTGTTTGTCCTTTTGTGACTAGCTCATTTCACTAAGCACAATGTCTCCCAGGTTCATCCATGTTGAAGCACATGTCAGAACTCCCTTCCTTTTTCAGGCCAAATATTATTCCATTATTTTTATTTACTCTATTTTCTTTATCCATGCATATATTGATGGATACTTGGGTTGTTTCCATATTTAGCTATTGTGAATTTATTACTTTTTAGATCAAGTAATCCCACACTCTTCTGACTGAAATATCTTGTTGAGGAGAGGAAAGGCTCCAGAAGAACAATCTTGGATTCCTTCTATCTCATTCATACTGGGGGCCTCTGCAGTTCTGAGTACTTATGTGTGTATTCCATTCAACCCTCCCAACAATGTGATGAAGTAGGGGTGCTCCCCACAGTATAATTAGGAAACTGGAACTTGGAGAGTTAAGAGCTTGTTCAGGATCACAAACTAGACATCCTGGGAGGTGAGGGGGAAGGAGCAGAGACTCAACCAAGCCTTCTGACACCCTAATTTTTAACTTCAGACCCTCTAGTATTTCAGGGGTTACCCACTACTGCTATAGAGCTTTATAAAATTTTACTCTCCCTTATTTATTATTTTTCTTGTCTATTTTTTTATTTTCTGTGCAATGATTAACAACAGAATCCTTAAAATAAAAAAGCCCTTACTGCTTACAGGCAGCAAAGGAGAGGAAGAAGTGGTTCTGGAGATATCGTGTGCCAGGTTGTCAGGAGAAGCAGCTGCGGACTTGAGCTGTGGAGAGACAGGCATGCATTTCCCTGCTACCTAGAAAATCTGCTAAAAGAAATTCTGGTACAATCTGTCATTTGTGTGTCCTCAAGGTTTGTGCTAGAAAGTAGATATATCTATTCCTGTGTATAATTGTTGTTAAAAAACAAAAGTAAATTTTAGTGCACACCATTCCTGGTAGAATTGACCAAAGGGAATTAAGAAAGACTAAAGCAATAAAACAACAGCAAAAACTCTACAGGAAAAAAAAAACGGAAAAAGTTAAGATGTAGATGTTCCTGGGAAGATGAGAGTGCTTCCTATGCTGGGGAAAAACCCAGCTACAGGGCTGCTCTCTGAACAGGTGTTGGGCATCCGATCATGTGATCATCACATCTCTTCTGTGTTTGTCCAAAGCCCATCATTTTAAAAATGTAAATTAATAAGTGAAATTCTGAAGATTTGAAAATATGCTTTCCCAATGAAGTATTGAATATAAAGCTGGTGATACAAAACTATGCTGCCTTTAACCTTCCCTAGCTCCCTTTTTTGTGCCTTACTCTTCACCCTGCCCTTGGCTCTCTGCCTGGTGGATGAGCACTGCCCTGGCCTCCTTCTGTCCTAGCCCAGAAGTGGCTTTGTCTCCAGACTTCCAGCCCCTAAACACCTTTCAAAATGCACCCATCTTGGGTTTAACTCCCACAGGCCCTGAACTCACACACTAACCAATTAGCCTGCCACTGTGAGGGTGGACTGATAAACTAACTCTCTTGGGTTTCACAATTATCTTTAAACAGACTATTTTAGAAGCAATAACTTAAGGTAAAGGCCTTGAGGAATGGGACCTGAGCAGGAGAGAGTGTGATGGGGAAGCTACACCAGGAACTGTGGACCTTTCTGTCTTGCCCACCACTCTCCACATAGTGATCGTGGAGCCTGTGCTATCTTAATTGTAATTTCTTCCTTCTTACCCCTCAGCAGTCTCTCAATAGAAGGTGAGCAAAATAACCACCAAAACAAGTGTTGCACTATTTGGTTTTACTCCTGGTGGCTTTATGTTCAGTTGCTACCCATTTTATCCAGTGTTCTTCACCCTTGTCATTTTTTAACTGGCCACACTTGAATGACTTTTCTCGTCAACCAAACTCTCCAGAGAGCTCAAAACAGTGGGGCTTTACCCTTCTTTCTCCCCTGCCTCAAATTCTCTTACTCTGATGGTCATTATGAAAACAGAAAGGTATTTAGCTCTGGTTTCCTGGAATCTTCTGTGTAACCAGATCTGTAGGTACAAGGCAGGGGGTAGGGGGGGCAAGGCCCTTGCATGAGTCCATATGAACATGCCCCACAAGGAGGGGATATGAAGTTCCCATCCTTAAACTAGAGCCAGGATTCTCTTCCCTTCACTAGACAAAGTTCCTTATGTCTGTCAGTTTCCTGAATCTTTCAGAAAAAGGCTTACACCAGTGTATGTTGACTCATTAGTAAATCAAGAGTGTAGCTGGAAGAGAGTGCTCATTTTTGAGACAACAACATATAAAGATTTTTTTAAAAGAGTCCTGATTTTATGATAAGGAGATAATTTTCATTCATGTCTTTTCTTTCCATTTTCCAATAACCAAATTTGCATGTCCTTCAACAACAGAAGTATATATGTAACAGTGTTTCTCAACCAGTCTCATTCGCAGAACTTTTTGGAATATTTTAATCATATAACCAGAAAACACATTCTTTCTTCTCACTCCCCTCTGTCCAGAAACCATGTTAAAAAAAAACAGCCAGTGTTTGACTTCTGTGAAACAGTGAGACAATTTAGTGGTGGAAATTTCTAAGCTTATGGCATGTAGTAAATTCAAGATAACCTTTTCTGAGTTACATGATCATTTGATAAATCAAAAGATTTACTGAAAGTCAACAATGATCACATTAGACCAAAGCTAAAAGTTTTGTTAAGGTTCCTTAAGTTTAAAAGAAAATCAGGAGAGAAAACTTTAGCTAGCACTTCTGGCCAATACCCTCCTTCTACCCCAGTCTTCACCTCATTTTCCCAACATGTTAGCACTGATTTGGTTTGTCTCTGAATGGCTGAAAACCCTAAATAACGATGTATTAAATGATCTGAAAGCTAATTTATGTCTCAGTGTAAGAGGTCCAGGGCTGGTCGGGTTTCCCACAAAGGTGGAACGACCCAAGCCCCTCCTGCTTAGTGCCCCTCTGTGGACAGCCTCAACCTCATGGTCCAGGCAGCAGGATGGAGGAAGGAATAATGAAGAGGCAGAGGCAAAGGGTACCCACACTGTCTCTCAACATGTTTATCAGAAGATTCCACATAACATTTCTGCTTACATCCCAGTGAACAGAACTTAATAACATGGCTAAACCTATACATGAGGGCATCTGGGAAATGGGCTTGTCATTCTGCAGACTGTACATACAGTCAAAGTCAGAAGTCCTACCATCATGAAGAAGGAGATCACCAGCAGTCTCTTATCATATTCAGTGCATAAAGCACTTTGATTTAAGAGATGAAGCTGGCTGAAGTGTTGGCCATAGATCAGAAGAGTTGTTGACAGATTCCATGCGGAGAAAGAGAGGAGCGGGACTGAAACAGAAAAACAAAATCAAAGCAGGGTGAAAGCAGAGCATGGCAGAAGGAAAGACGCTGAAAGGGAATTTAAGAATTATTTAAAACCTACCTGTAGGTCCCAAACCCACAGAAGTTAAAAGTTTGATAGCTGTGTAGAAAAAGACAAATCAGTGGAACGTATGACAAAAGATGGATCATTCAGAAAATAGTTTGAAGGCAAAGAATTATTTATTTGGGAAAAGAATAGATCACCTCCTCTCATAATTTGGATATTCTAGAAATAGCATTAGAAGCAAGGCTTAAGTGCTGATGCTTTTTGGAAGATGCAATTCCAGGAGAGTAAGGGTGGACAAAAGAGAAATAAGATGAGGAAGGGTGGTAAGCCGATGCAAATGATGGAATACTGAGCTGGTTGCAGCCTCATGAAGAAACACAGCCCATCACCCATCCTTGCAGGATGTCTACAAACACACTACATTAAAAAACATACCTCTAAACTGTCCACCGGAGAAACAAGTAGAGTGTCTTTCTGCTGTTTTCCTTCTGTCTCCTATTTCCCACTGGCCGCAGTGTTCATTGACTCCCCATCTTATGCCTTGTACATCAGATGTCACAATTTTTACTGAACAGTTCCCAAATAACAGGATTCTGTAAGCAGGGCAATGAGTTGTTTTCGAAATGTATTTCTTTAGGGATTCATAGTGAGTATGGTTGGCAGGTTCAGAAAAATAAAGTTGTTTGTATTCAATTTTCCCTTTTAAAAGAGCAATGGCTAATTGGCCAGATGCACTTAGAGATGTTAGAATTCACAAAGAGTGCCAAAATACCCATCCCTTTGCCTTTAATAAAAATCAAGACATTTTCATAGTAATTTCCCCTTCATCCCAGAAACTGGGGAAGAAAGAGAGGGGAAAGGAGTTCCCTCCCCTCCCAGGGCAGGATCATCCCCATCTTCTATTAAGAAACCAGCTTCAGATCAGAAATATCCATTATTCAATGATATTGAGCAACAATTCCAGGCACCAGACACCATTGAATCTCTCAATGATATTCTAAATCCACCAAAGCTAGACATGCTTGTCTTCCAATTTTGGCCATGACTGATAAAAGGGAAAATAACTGGCAAAGGCAGAAATAGAAAAATAATTGAACATGAAAGCTATTGGTTTGGGTTTGATTTCTGTTTGAAGCAAAAACTCAAAATCTCAAGTAAAATTTTATTTGATCTATACATTATACCTAATAGTCTCTAGATCAAAATAATGATGGTCAAGGAGAGTTTCTTTAAGTCTCCACCCACTAAAACAGAAGCTCGAAGAGGATAGAGATTTTTGTTCATTTTGTTGACTAATTTACTTCAAATGCCTAGAACAGTAGATGCTAAAACAGCAAGTGCTCAACGAATAACTTAATGAATAAATAAAATCTGTGGCAGGACGTTCCTTTCTCACCTCACTTGGACCTCGATCAAACAAAAGAGTGAATCTCTGATACACTGCCATTTTTTAGATCTAGTTACTTTTTTGTGAGTTTGGGGCCACTGCCCTGGCAAAATTCTCCTTTTGGAGAAAGAAGGAGAAATCCATTGAATTGAGCTAAGTGTCTCTGATATTTTTTTGTCTTTGATTTGTTAAGATTTGGAAGTATATCCCATGATTACTTTTTTACATGAAAGTTTTAAAGTTTGTCTTCACTTTTTAAGTAGGTCTACTTTAAGACCAAAACACACTTTACATTTACATTTACATTTACATAAGCAAAGAAACTAATTCTTGCTAACTTGGGCAAAAAAAATGGAAGTTTATTGGAAGAATACAAGATAGTCCACAAAATCAAAGGAATATTAAGTCAGGAGACTCAGTAAGAGTGGGAATTAAGGCAGCTCTGGAGACATAAGGAACAGAAGGAATAGACAGAATTGCAGGGTGCATCTGCTTGGGAGAATCACTTACAATGCTACACTAATCAATAATTGAACTTCAGATGGAAATGGTAAGGATGTGTGAGGCCTCTTAAGAGATTTCTGATCAATATAGTATACAATGGAAAATTTATATCCAAAGGAGAGGACTATTACCAGCATACTGGGGTATGTATGCTGAACAGGCAAAAACTGATGTTTCTTACAACAGCCTTCACTGACGAGGTAAACCCACCAGTATAAAAAGCAAATCTCACTGTGAACTTTTCTCTACTCAAAGGATAGAATACAACCACACTCTGTGAAGGTAAAGTCTGAAAAAAGGTCCAAATAGCAATTGGGAAAGTCGTTAGGAGGCCAAAGAAGTGAAAACAGTCCATTCTATTATATTTATGAGGTCTGTCTGGAAAAAGTCCAGCCATTGTTAACATAACAAGAATGGTTTATGTGACATCAATGTAACCTGGCAGCCAAGGAGAGTGGACTGGAATGTGCATGAGTGAACAATGATGACTTCACTGTACCAGTCAGAGGGAGTGGTAGACACCATTGAGTGAACATGTGTACTATGGCTGTCGCATTCAAAATGACTGAGCAATTAGAGCAATGAATCTGAATCAAATTTTGCATTAAGCTTGAACATTCCTCCGCAGAAACCATTTGGATGATTCAGAAGGCTGCAGCTATGGGCAACTGGTGATTGGCAGCTTCATCATGACAATGCACATGCTCATGCATCACATCTCATGCAGAATTTTTTCACAAAACATCAAATCACCCAAGTGACTCAGCCCCCCAACAGCCCAGATTTGGCACCTTGCAACTTCTGGCTTTTCCCAAAACTTAAGTCACCTTTGAAAGGGAAGAGATTTCAGATCATCAATGAGACTCAGGAAAATACAAAGGGGCAGCTGATGGCAATTGGGAGAACTGTGTGAGGTCCCAAGTGTCTACTTTGAAGGGGACTGAGACATCACTGTCCTATGTACAATGTTTCTTGTATTTTGTATCTTTTTCAGTAAATGTCTCTATTTTTCATATTACATGGCTGGATACCTTCTGGACAGACCTCATATGTACAAATTTTTTTTTAATTTATTTTATCAGTCATTTTAATCATGTGGAAATAATAGTTTTTCCACATGAAGATTGTTAGAACATTAAAATGCTCAGTTTCATGGACCTCCACAGATACGCTATTTTCTTGATCACACACTATATATTTCAGAGATTTTCTAACCTTTTTTCTAGTCAATAAAATTTTTGATTGGTGTTCAGTTACAGTTGTCCCCATTTAGATTGGTGTCGCCCTTGCCCTGTGAAATGGAAGGGCTCTGAAATGTAAAATAGCAAAGCACCCTATGTACACGCTAGAGACCCTGTTTTTAAAAACGGGATTGACAACAGAAACAGATTCATATATTTACTTCCCTGAGATGGGCTTCTACTGGCACTCAGTGCCTTTGGTCTTTTCAAAATAAGGAAGTTCTGGCTTCACGTAGCAGCACGGAACCATAAAAATGACTGTGATCTGAAGCCATGCAAAGTGATCTGAATAACCCATGGGAAAAATCATATTATTCTATGGCCTTTAAATGTTTTTGTCAAAACATTTAAAACTCTCCTACTATACTAAAACTAATATTTATTTAGTACACCATAATTAAAAAATTAGAAACACTGAGAATAAAGGTTTTTTTTGTAAAAAAAAAAGAAAGAAAGAAAGAAAGAAAGAAAGAAAGAAAGAAAGAAAGAAAGAAAGAAAGAAAGAAAGAAAGAAAGAAACTATCAATGGGAGTTTGAACTGGGCTTTCTTTCTTTTTCTCATAGCACAACTATGGTGTGAGCATTTTTTCCGTTTTGGCAAATTATCATACACTTTTCTAAAGTTGAGTCAGCCTCCAACATTTTACCGTTTGTGTATTGTGTGTTGTGAAATAGCTCCAAAATTTCCTTTAACATGAAGATTTTTTTGCTGGCATCACTTCCTCTGGGACATCTTAATTCTTTTCTTCTCAAATACTTTCTTCCTTTATGCTTATAAGTTCATCTTCACTAAGTTCCTCTATCTGTATTTCTAGGGTGTCTTAGAGGCAGAGTCAACAATTCAACAGTCAGCTATTTTTTCCTATAACTCCATTTATATTTGATTTGCATTTCATTATCCAGTATTAGCATTATCAAATTTTCTTCTTTGCTATATTGTTATCTTTGTTGAT